>CM076570.1:209773175-210053552 GCA_034641835.2 Pinus albicaulis
CTTATAGCCCTAACATCAAAGATGGCTGCCAATATCTTCAGATCTGTAGTTAGCTGATCAAGACAAGTGCTGCAGAAAACCAGATCTATGCATAAAGAGACATTAAGCAGTAAAAATAAGGTTTTGCTCCATACATCCAATAGACAAGACAAGAACAATATTTTTGAAAGAATTTTTGTATTAAGGGCACCTGGGAGGAAAACGAGAAGGTGTTTCCAATTCTCCTCAATGGGATGGGTTCTTGGAAGTCCTCAGCACTTTAGATCTAGCATTTCTCTCTCCTGTTGGTGTAGAAAACCCAGACAAAGATAGAACTCAAAGGGAGCTCACACAACAAATGATGAAAAATATGACAATGATAATGGCTCAAAGTCAGACCAAGAGTATATATCCAGAGTGATCTAATAGGCAACAAAAGGTGAAGAATGGTAGGAAAAACCCTCCTATTTATAACAAAATATTGGGTCATTCTAGATCTTGGTGCATGATTAAAATAACATTAACAAAATCTAGATCCACCTTTTATGGAATATTTTATTATATTTGTTGGAGGGAAAAAGTATTTGACTTGGGTCAAATCCCTTTATTTGTGAATAATAAATAAAAAAATGATTTATTTATCATTTTAAGGAAGTGGTTGAAAGATAATCAAATAAATAATGATTTATTTAATTATTTATGGGTGATTTAGTCATATTTAACAAGGAATATTATTTAAATAAGATTTAAATAATTATTCCTAGAAAATAATAAGACAAATAAAGATTTATCTAATTAATTTCTTTGTTTTGGGTTAAACAAGACCAGGAATAATAAATAAATTATTGTTTAATTGATTATTCCTTGAGGAAAATCAAACAAAGATAGGTTTGTTTAATATTTCCTTTTGGGGTTTCCTGTTTAGACCATAAACAACCTAATAAATGTGTTTTATTAAGTTATTTCACATAGTGAAAGCAATTTTACTTAGGGTAAAATTGGTCTTACATGGTGTACTTGGGTCCATCTAATGATAGTAGGTTAGATGACCAAAAAATGGTGTAACAGATTGCCCCCCAGCGTGCGAGTGTTAAGCAAATCGTATGACCGAAGTACGTTGTAAGAACTCAATCACCAAACATCAAAAGGGAAGTCAGAGAGAGAAATGTGAGGTAGAATAACGTGCTGAAGAACTAGACCCTGAGGAGACGAGACTTACAGGTGCAACAAGTCTCTTTTTATGAGAGGGTACCTATGCTAAAGGCGGCGGGGGAGGCATACCTATGCCTGCCGAGACAAAGTACAAAAGAATAGTGTGTCCAGTAAACAAGGGACCGAACCATAAAGTACAGCCGGCATAAACATGAGCCAGATAGAAATACAATGAGGGATCCCATATACATGTTGTGCTTGGGATAACAGCCAGGACTTATACAATAATATCTGAGTACATGAGATACAAATACAACCCAAATTCCCCCTACAAGCGGGGAAGGGCTCACAAAATCTTATTGATACATGCAAATCAAAGAGGCGCTGCAAGCGGCTAAGGCCGACATCATCAAATATATGGAGCTGCATCGAAGGCTGCAATGAAGAGGTCATCTGGGCATGTGGGGGGCTACTTGCAGGGCCACCCCCTCATGAGGGCTGAGACATCTCACACACACCCGGGCATCACCAATAGCTGCTGCTGCATCACTGGACCATCAAGCATACGGATCTCGATCATGCTGAAAGGAGCCAGAGTGGAGAAACAAGAAAGTCAAAGGGAAATGAGAGATCCCTTTGCCTGATCCGAGGCACTGAACAAGAGTGGAAGCTGGAACCAAGGTACACCGCTCTCTAGACCTGTCTTCTGGAATGAAGGAGCTGATGTCGACAGAAGGAGGTCCGCCGTAGGTGAGGCAATGAGAGATCCTCAACTAAGGCACGAGAGAAAATAGTAGAGCGACTGACAGAGTAATACCAATGATGATGATGGAATGGAGGGGACTGAGTAGCAAATGGACGACTTCCCTTGCTAGAGCATAAAGGACATGAATGACATGGCATCGACTAACACAGTATCATGAGGGATAGGGGACAGTGGGACTGATGGTCATAATGTGCGACACAAGAGAGAGACCAAGCAATGAAGGATGGAGGATTATAGCGGGGTACAAAGGGACTCGGGATAGACTCCATGAATGTGATGATGACTCAACTTGGATGCTCTAAACAAGGGCGACTCGATGGTGCTGCCACACAGAAAAGGTCCCATGGGGGACCAGAAAAACATGAGTACAAGATGGTATCTCATGATGAAAATCGACACAAACAAAGGCAAGTATGGAGGCAAAGTGGTGCCCCAAGTACAAGTGTTGTAAGTGAGGAAATTCAATTTTGGGGGAAGGTGAAGTGACCTATCTTGGACAAAATGTGCCCTAGTGAAGTATAAAATCATAAAAAACTAATAGATACCCATTTGAGGGCTCGGTGAGAGCTTTCCAACGGTGCAGACGGTTTTTCAAACGCAGCTACGATGTGGTCGCAGCAAGCGAAAGAAAAAACAAGGGTTCTCTTTTAATAAGGCAGTTTTCCCTCCAAATTCACTCATTTGCTAGTGTTGCTGTGGTGAATGTAGAGAGGAGAGAAGGCCCTAAATCTTGCGGCGAGCGTAGCGGACAAACCGACCGTTGGAATCGAGATTTGTCAGTTGCAGGTAAGAGGCCTAACCTTACTCTTTCATTTTGATGGATTGAAAGTTCAGATTAGGGCCCAGAATCTCAGGAACAGGCCCTCTTTCACCTCTACGGCCGGGTCGCACTTTTTGGGCCAAAAACTGCGACCTGGGAAGCAGGTTTTGAGCCAAAAACTGCGACCTATCCCAGGATTGGGCAAAAAAGTGCGACCTGGAGGATGAATGAGATTTCAGTGCTATTTTAGGGATGAGATTTGGGTTTTTGTGATTAGTTACATTGTTTCCTATCTGTATACTGAAAAAGATGATGTGTTTGTGCAGATATGGCAGATATACGGGTCAACTGGAGAGAGAGGGACCTGGGTACATTACGGTCAGAGATCCAGGCAGATCAGGGTGTCCGTCGTGTATTGGCCAGATTTGGGGTTCTCAAGTTTTTGGAGAACCCTTTGATGAGAGCAGGGGAGCCCCTGTTGGCCCGGATTGTTAGTTATTGGGATCCAGATCATGAGGTCTTTGTAGTGCAGGGGCACAGGATCGAATTGACATTCCAGGATCTGTATTTCCTGACTGGTCTCCCGCCACTGGGGATGGTGGGAAATACGCAGCCAGTGTTACTGCGGGGGCGGAACATCATGGATTTTGTGGAGCGACATTGTCGGCCGGGTCTCCAAGTCAAAGGGACTCGGATACCGATCGGGGACCTAGAGAGATTAAAGACCCGTGCAGTGGCCGTAGCGGTGCTGCGGATCCTGGGCAACCAGGTGCTCCACATCACTGGGGGGCAGATGATGATTGTGGAGAGTGTGTTGAGTGGGACCTACTATGGGTGGGCCCAAATGTTGTTGGTGTCGTTAAAATGACAGCTGTCGCTTTGCAAGCGGCAAGTGAACCACGATTGCTCGTATGGGACTTTATTGTGCTCCTTCTTTTTTGAGAAGATCCCGACCTTACGACCTCGTATACAGCTCCCAGATGGGGGCCCGAGAGAGCCCAGGATGCGCCGGTGGGGGCGACTACTATGCAGAGGAGGAGGAGGGGCGGTTGGATGGGTGTTTCAACCTGAGTGCTTTGCCCATTGGGATCAGATGTCGTTATACATAGACGACTATCCCTATAGTGGGATGAGTTATTGTAGGGATCCGAACCTACCACTTCCGCCTGGTCGAGTGTGGGGACCCGATGGTAAGTGACAAGTAACTACTCTTTTTTGGGCATGTTAAAGTTATTGAATAGTAGATAGGGTACTGATTCATGTACTTTGTGGTATGCAGACATAGCTCCGGTAAAACCGGCCGGATATATGGGACGACCGGCAGCATCAGGAGCTGCAGGCCCGAGTGGATCGAGAGCGGCGCATAATGAGGATGCGGCCGCCCTCCTGGAGGACATCCGCCGTAGATGCGAGAGGTTGCTGACCGGTGTTTCAGAGCGTGGGTGGCAAGATTTGGACGACCATTATATAGAGCCATGTATTGGTCTACCCCCGGAATGGCGGGGTGTCATGCGGCGCATGGCGATGGCCGGTCAGGGGATACATGATCTACAAGCTGCAGGAGCAGAACCATTGGCTCGGGATCCGCCAGATAGTGATTAGGTGTGGGACGGGTGGTGCCCGCTAGTGTGTATGTAGGGACAGGTGGTGCCCCCAGTTTTGAGTTTTTTGTAACATGCTATGGGCATGTCATATGTATCAGAGTAGATGGACTCTAAACACATGTTTTGCGACACATATTATGGATATGCATCTTTTTAATGATTATGATTGTTATTGTCTTGTATAAAATGCGTGTGATAAATGCCAATCTAGAACATGGTTTGCAATGCTATCTACATAGTGATTTTGTTCTCAAGGTACATGGTTGAAAGTTATGGTTTCAAATTCACGTATCAAGAGTTTCACTCGTAAATATCGTCTAAACAGCACAGGATTATGCACACGATAGACACCATTTAGTTGCATGACAAGAAGTAGGGAATCTAAACGAACATGCAGATGGAGGATGCGATGAGAGAGGGCATCGGCCAAAAGACCCCGCACTGCATCGTATTCGGCCTGATTATTGGTGGCAAGACCAATGCAGACCCCGTTTGAGAGAACAAGGGCATACAAGGGGGTGAAAATGGCCCAACCTGCCGAGGCTAGATTCCGGGAGTAACGACTTGCACCATCGGCGTAACCGATATAGGGTGTGGACGGGAGGTCCTGCGGAATGGTAGTACAAGACAAAAAATGGGAGGAGGAGGAACAATGACGGCAGCGTGAGTGTATAGTAGACATCGAGTGGCAACTGCGGGAGGGAGTGCGATGGTGATGACTCATATACGAACTAGATGGTGGTATATGAGGGCTATAGGAGGAATGGTTGGGACTCGGGCTGCGGAGGTCAACATGGATAGGGGTGGTGTTATCCCGGTTATGGGCGGGAAGGATGAGGTCACGGGTGGAGAGGGCTTCCAAGAGGACATCCTGTCGGGAACAGAGGGGATGATGAGAGGAAGGGAAACCACATGACGCGGCAAAGCTACCTAGATCATCTGTATAGGAAGAAAGGCTAACATACGGATCATCACGGGGGATGACAGAGGAACAGATAAACAGATGGTCAAAGGATGTTAAGCCGAGGGTGGTCGCTAGAGGGGGATCGAGCGAAACAACAGGGGAGGATTCAAAGGGAATGTTCTCCAAAGGTCTCACAGAGGATGATAGGTAGAGAATGTTGGTAGTAGACTCTGTCATCTAGACATCAGGGGGGGAATGTCAATGGGAGCGGAGGGATCCTCAAGCTGACCTGAAGCATACTGTGCAAGTATGGGAGAGGCGGACTGATTTTGTTCAACCTCATACTCTCCAACTACCTCTAAAGAGGCGCGGTAATGCGTCAGGTGAGGATAATGGTGGGAGTAATGGCCATGGACACCGCATAAAGCACAGGGTTTGTTGGTGCGAATAATCTTTGGGTTCTTGGTTATGGACGAGGACGGAATATAGGGGTTAGGGACCGTAGACTCAGGGAACGCGACTTTAACCATGGGTTGAATACGGGGCAATTCAGGACAAGTATGGGTGGCGTGACCGACGACATCACACAAGGCGCAAGGCTTTGCGGGCGGAGGAGGGGCCGGGTCAGTCGGGGTGGCCTTGTCTTTGGCTGCCCCCTTGCAAGCTTTGCCTTTCTTTCCTGGATTTGTCACCACAGGGGCAGGGTCCTGGGGTGGTGCGGGGGGCATGGTGGCGACGGAGGAAGCGAGGGGGACTGGTTGAACCGGTGTCAAAGCAAGATAGGGTTTGGGGTGACCAAGTGGGGTAACGGCTGGAGGGTCAAGGTACCAGACGGGTATGCCCAGGGTCAGGTTAGGGAGAGAGAGGGTGGCCATGACGGGGACCGTATAGACTCCGGGAGGGGGAGCCAGGAAAGGTATCTGACCAGTGGGATAATGACCAGGAGGGACGGCTCCGAGATGATTGAGGCCTGGGGGAACCGACCCAGGATGATAGAGGGGTTCAGGGATACTAGCTGTAGGAGAAGGGCTAGAAGGAGAAGGTCTGGCTGGCTGAGATGAATGGCTAGGAGCGGGTTGCGGTGGGCGAGGTTGAGTCTGAGGTTGCTGACTAGCCGAAGCGGGTCGCTTAAGGGCAGCCCGAGACGATTGCATCATGCAAACATTCGATAAGCTAGGATCAGAGATAGGAGGAGGAGGGAGACCAGGGAAAGTTCCAAGCAAAGAGGAGTCTTTGTAGAAGCCGAGAGAGACACTGGTCAAGGAATCGATGGTTTGCTTATTGGCTACAGAAGAGATGGTCGTCTCAGGAGAGGTCTGAGACTTTGGCTCATGATAAGTCCAGAGGTCGATGGTGACTATCTTTCCATTCTGAGGAAAAGACATCTTGCAAAACACCACGGATGGGACAGAAGACATGGCATAGGTGTAGCTTCACCCCAATAGAATGTTGTAGTCTAGAGGGGCGTCGATGACTTTGACGTCAATGCAAACAGTCTTACCGGCAAGTGTGATAGGACAATTACGAAAAAGGCCAATGGGTTGGGAGGCGTGGTCGTCCCACGCTCGAAGGGTGATCGTGGAAGGGGCCAAGTCAGGAGATCCGAGTTGCTTCCAAACCGAAGCGGACATCACACAGGTAGATTCTCCCTCATCAATTATACAGAAACGTTAGCGTTCGGATTTTGACTGAGGATTTGGAAGGCGCGGAAACGGGGAAGAGGGATGTTGATTGATGGGCGTCGAAAACAATCATTTGGTCATCGATGGGATCATAGTGCCCATGTGGATAGTAGAGCTTTCTTTTGGGAAGGAGCCTGTTGGAGGGGTTCCAATGTGGAGATGGCGACTGGCATGAATCATATGCTAATAACTATGCGAATGAAGCGGCTCGGCAGGGACGACATTTGTTTGTAATGGTCCATATGGATCTGGCATGGACCTCGGCTTTGGGTTGAGGGATATGTAAGGGACCATTGGATGTCGAAAGAGGCTCAGTAAGAACTAAAGAGAAGGGGACTCGGAAGTGGTGAGGCGGGGAAGCAGGGTACTAGCGAGACCGAGTTTGAAGGTTAAGGTCGACGATTGGAGATGGATCGGAGTTCATCATGAGGATCTGGTAATCGGAGGAACCAAAAGGGAAAGGTTGAGTGGTGACCTGTCCGTCAGGTGGTTGGGCAGCCACGAATCCTTGCTGGGGGAAAGGATCGATAAACACAGCCGGTTGAGTAGAGGCCACATTAGGGGGGCATGAGGGGAGGCATGTTGTCCTCGCAAAGTGGCTTGAGACTCCCACATCTGCCGCATCTGTGGTAGAAAGGGACAATCATGAGTGTAATGACCGTAAACACCGCAACACGAACAAGGCTTATTTGTGCGAAGAGGCCTGTCCGGCTTGGGCTAAGTACCCTGTTGCTGGTTAGCAGTGTTAGGGTCAGTACCTTGAGGATTGGGTCCACGAGTACCAGGGGCAGATAGATTTTGATTGCCTTTCTGCCTTATTTGAGAGGAAGGGGGATTACTCGCGCCCTGCTGTGCAAATACTTTCCCTGGAGGGGGCTGTAGGTGCTGTTGCTGGGGTTGAGAAGGGAAGGGGGGTGGAAGTGCAAATGCTGGAGGAGCTGGAACACCAGGCTGTGGATAAGGATAATGGTTAGGTTGGGAGACATTGAGGTAAGCAGGAGGTTGGGCAAAAGGAGGGGGCATGTCGTATCCTAGATACATGCTCTCTGGAGGGGGAAAAGTGCTAGAGGTGCTGGCCCCTCCCGGAGGGAGACCATAGCCCATAAGAGGTTGGGCATACGAATGAGAAAGGGCTCCAACGATACTGTCGGTGGAATGAGATGCCCCCGGGGCGTTAGCACCACCGGGCCTGGGGAGGTCAGGAAGGACGGTATAAACATAACCAGACTGAGCGTAGATCAGGTCATACTTCAAGGCTATTTGAAGGGCGGCTTCTTCGGTTTGAGGGAAATGGGAGGCGACATCTTTGCCGATGGGAGGTAAGAGAGTGCGAAGAAACGAGTCCATGTAAACCCGATCTTCGAAGCTGGGAGCTTGTCTTCTCCGCCAGTCCTGGACATGAGTGGAAAGGCGGGTCGAAGAGGATTGACGGCAAGAAGTCAAAAGCTCTGTACCAGTGTCGTATCTAAGAGGGAGCTGGAAATAAGATAAAAAGGCTTGGGCAATGGTCACAAAGGTGGTATGGGAAGAGGTGGTCTGATCAACATACCATTTAGAAGCTTCGCCTGTAAGCATGCGTTGGAACAACTGAAGACGGATGGAATCATTGGTGATGGAATTGGAGGAACACCACATGTGGAAAGATCGGACATGGTTGGTTGGATCTTCTCCAGCAAGGCCTTCGAACTTGGGGATGTCGGAGGGGAGCTTGGTTGGCATAGCAGGCCAACCAACATCGTGGCGGATAGGGTCATTGATCAACTGATTGAAATCGGGGAGGCTGAGGCCTGCCATGTAAGGGAGCAAGGGTGCAGTCGAGGTAGTTCCTGTGGCGGTTCCGCTAGTAGTAGTCCCGGCATTAGGGCCGGGATTCCCGCTAGCGTTAGGCCCTGGACCAGACATAGTGAAAGTGACAGGGGGAGAACCAGAAGTAAAAGGAGAACCCAATGAATCATAAGAGGAGTCGGAGTGCGGACTCGGAGGAGGACTAACTCGACGACGGCCGGACGGAGTAGGTCGACCGACCGGAAACTGAGGGTGAAGGCCAAGAAGTCTCCGGGAGGTGCGCCTTGGGGGCGCAATGATGAAAACACAAACACGGCACAAGGGGAAGAAGAATGACCAACAAGGGTAGGGAGGTGCAAAATCAAGTGATTACAATGTCGAAACAAGGGAAGAAAAGGTGCAGTGTCAATTGATTTTACAATGTTTTAAAGTCTTTGCCTGGCGGTGTGAACCAGGCTCTTCTTCGCTTAGGGTGAGTGTGTGGCGTGCGTTAATTTTAATTTTTAAACCCTGATGTTTTGAGAGCAAAATAAAAAGTGTGCTGCGTAACTGAAAATAAATCTGTAGAGAACAGTATATAATGCTGAAATAACAGAAAATTGACAGCTAACAATGCATCGATCTAACCCAAAAAGGCGGGTCTCTCAAAACTAGTCTAATAGAGGGAAAAAAATCTAGTCAAAACACACTACAAAGAGGCCAATAGATCTAGGGTCGAAAGGGACAGGGATCTAAAGGAAAAACCTGCTGAAAAGAGGTGCAGAACACAGCCAAGAGGCAGAGGCAAGGTGGCTGGAAAAAAGGAGGAAATCAGCAAAAAGCAGAAGGGAAAAGGAGGAGGCCCTAAAGGTAGATCCAAAAAAAACTTCAGGAGGTGATTTGAAAGGGAGAAGAGCTGATTAAAAGGGATCTGAAAAGAAGGTATCAGATCTGAAAAAGGGGTGGCTGAAACTCTGAAAAAACAGACACCTGAAACAGTTAAAACTCTTCCACAAAAAGTGGAGGGTACTAAAGCCCTAGGGGCTAGGTTCCCACTTAGATGAGTAAAACAAATCAGAAATAGGTTTAAATGGGCTGAGACATAGGCTGGAGAACCCTTACAAAAGCTTCAGAAAAACCCATAAAAATTGCAAAAAAACTGGCAAGTCGCAGGTTCTGACCTGTTTTCTGTGCAGGTCGCAGATAATGGGCTGAAAAGTGCGACCTGGGGGCCAGGTCGTAGTTTTTGGGCTGAAAAGTGTGACCTGAAGCTCTAGGTGTCCCGGCGGCAGATTTCCGAAAAAGTTGTCGTCTCAGTTGCGGCTTATGTCTGTCACCTGCGCAATAGGTCCAGAAACACGCGGAAGTTAGAAATTTTAATGTTTTAGAGTTTTATGTGAGAAAAACAACATAAAAATAGGAAAAAAAAAAGCTGAAAATAAACCCTAGGGTCTGAAGTAGCTGGATATGCAGGAATATGAAAAACGACAGCGGTCGTAATTGAAAACCCGTGTGGAGTCACCAATTGTTATTATGAATCTTTTGTCGAAGTGTACGAAAAAAGACCACTTTAGCTACGCATAACTTATAGCCCTAACATCAAAGATGGCTGCCAATATCTTCAAATCTGTAGTTAGCTGATCAAGAAAAGTGCTGCAGAAAACCAGATCTATGCATAAAGAGACATTAAGCAGTAAAAATAAGGTTTTGCTCCATACATCCAATCGACAAGACAAGAACAATATTTTTGAAAGAATTTTTGTATTAAGGGCACTTGGGAGGAAAACAAGAAGGTGTTTCCAATTCTCCTCAATGGGATGGGTTCTTGGAAGTCCTCAGCACTTCAGATCTAGCATTTCTCTCTCCTGTTGGTGTAGAAAACCCAGACAAAGGTAGAACTCAAAGGGAGCTCACACAGAAAATGATAAAAAATATGACAATGATAATGGCTCAAAGTCAGACCAAGAGTTTAGATCCAGAGTGATCTAATAGGCAACAAAAGGTGAAGAATGATAGGAAAAACCCTCCTATTTATAACAAAATATTGGGTCATTCTAGATCTTGGTGCATGATTAAAATAAAATTAACCAAATCTAGATCCACCTTTTATGGAATATTTTATTATATTTGTTGGAGGGAAAAAGTATTTGACTTGGGTCAAATCCCTTTATTTGTAAATAATAAATAAATAAATGATTTATTTATCATTTTAAGGAAGTGGTTGAAAGATAATCAAATAAATAATGATTTATTTAATTATTTATGGGTGATTTAGTTATATTTAACAAGGAATATTATTTAAATAAGATTTAAATAATTATTCCTAGAAAATAATAAGATAAATAAAGATTTATCTAATTAATTTCTTTGTTTTTGGTTAAACATGACCAGGAATAATAATTAAATTATTGTTTAATTAATTATTCCTTGAGGAAAATCAAACAAATATAGGTTTGTTTAATATTTCCTTTTGGGGTTTCCTGTTTAGACCATAAACAACCAAATAAATGTGTTTTATTAAGTTATTTTACATAGTGAAAGAAATTTTACTTAGGGTAAAATTGGTCCTACATGGTGTACTTGGGTCCATCTAATGATAATAGGTTATATGACCAAAAAATGGTGTAACAGGGGGGGTGGTGAATCAGTATTTACAATAATGACAACATTTTTCTTATGGATTAAAATAACAGAAAATTGCATATACTGAGATAAATTTTATGTTTAGAAACATTCTTAAACCCAAGTTATTAGTTATGCATCAGACAGTTAAGAAATAAATTTGTGCAATAATAATAGAATATATCATCACATAAGAGCATCGCACATGAACACGAAGATTTAAGGTGGAAACCTAATTCGAGATAAAACCACCATTGTTGTCATCTCTATCTTCAATATTTATTATATGGAAAAACTACTTACAATATTGCACATATGTAGACTCATATTAGTACGCAGGCATGTGCTTGCAGAAGGCTGCAACCTTCTCTTGTTCTACAGCTACTAGAGGAAGGGAGATCCAACCCCCTTAACTCGTTTACCAACCACTACTGGAAGGGACTTTGAACCCCCTGATCAGAACACCAGCTTCTACTGGCAGGAAGCTTCTACTTCCATACTGAAGGCTTCAACCCTTAGACCCACTGTAGACCACATTTCATCAATTTTCACACTAGATCCCATAGCTTCAACAAAAATCAGCATAAAGATCAACACCAATAAACTTAACCCAAACTTTAATCAGAACAGTGAGATCACTATAACCAGAATACAGTAATAAACCCAGATTTCAAAATCAGCATGCAGAATCAATCTCAACCCTGATCATTTATTATCTTAGAATGCATATGCTACTTCACTTTACTGAACCCGCATGTATACACGCTTTCCTTCACACTAACCTGCATATAGATTTGTGAATAATGAAATTTCAGAATATGATCAGTCTCAGAACCAAATCTGAATCTTTCAAATAGATATCTTTGCATAACCCTTATTCAGTCAGCATCAATAGACATATTTACTCATTCATTGATCATATTTGTACATATTCAACTTAGCAGCATATACAGTATTCAAACAACCCAGATCTACATGAAGGCTTCATTGAAAAACAACATAAATATAGCAGCATTAAGCATATAACCTCTTCACCAAGCTTCAGAAAACCCTAGCTTCCATACACACTTTATCTGAGAAAAAGCTGCGTATATACGCGCTTTCACTGAGAAAAACTAGTGTATAGTTATGTAAATATTATTACTACAGAAAGATTCAGATCTATAGACTTACCCAGATTCCCTTTTTATTAGCAACCATGCGCCAGGTCACAGATCCAAACATCTCATAAATAGATCATGCAAGTACATAGTCATTTGACGTCTAGAGACTCTGATCCATAATTGTATCCAAGGGTTCATCATAGATTCAAATCTACCCATAAAATAGAGCCCATCCCATGCAAATATACTTCAGAGAGAAGTATTCAGTAATCAGCCCTTACACATACACACCTTGCATTATGATCTTCTTCTCCTTATATAGGTTTAGCCTTTCCTAATACCATGAGCCAAAACCACACAAGTGTTGATGGTATCCTTGGACGGAATGAAATAGATGACACAACGCTCAATGTTGTGTGCTAAAACTATGGTAATGCCCCCTGGTATTATAATTTTAGAGCACAAAATGCATACGCGACTTGGATCGTTCTTAGCTGTGTGTATATGCGACTTGGCTTGTACTAACTCGCGTATAAAACCTTTAATTATGAATATTAACCAACTTCTGTTGGACTTTACAAATTTCTTCTATTATACCTTCTGCAAACTACTGTGCTTCTCCAGAAGACATATACTCCACTATTTACAAGAGAGTTGACATCAAGGACAACATATTAATACATAATAATCATATTTCCAACAATACCATGTTCGACTTCGACACATTTAATCACATTGTTAGATATGTACTAGTTCAAGAAATTGAGATCAAGACGCTCGATCTAGTTTCATCCATCCAGGTTGTGAGGAGTTATGTATTCATGTTGAGTAGACCTATCCATGACAAATGGTTATGTCAATACTATGTCTATTATTGATGAAATTCTAGGTTATTTATGTGCCAATACATAGAGTTATTTTTTACTATGAGTATGGAAATTCCTACCTCGGTGATGATTATATATGTTCATTGAATGTTCATTGCAAGATTCTGACCTATGTCTTTGATCCAATCCTTTGTATGATAAAGAACTTCAATCCTTTTCAAACTTATAAGACTTCGCGCTTTAAGGGGCAATTTGTTACACGTCGTATTGTCACCATGACACTTGACACTCAAAATAGATCTATCACCATCCATACTCATGCTCCCTTGCAAGTCAAACATTTATATTCCTTGAACAAGTCATGAATTTTGGGAAAATTGACTCTTTAAACTCTTAAATATGGCTTGTGCACTTTATATATTCACTCTATATGCATGTGTTGATAATGTTGATATTCCTCAGCCAGCTCTGTGCTCTGTTTTCCATTAAAAATTGTGCAACTTACTAAAGGTAAAGTAAAAAATAAAAGTAAGTTATAGAAAAATATTTGGGCGTATATATCTCAACTATAAGCCTCTGAGTCATATCATTTAAATCCAAACCCCTCCAATCATGGAGCTAATTCCCTTGGATAATGGAACCCTAATCCCCTCATCTGTGGATCTCACCCATATTTGTTGGATCTGAAACCTCCTCAGTTTCTCCTATAAATTGAGTTGAGACTTCACGGTTGGGGGAGCTCACTTATAGTAGTCTTATGTTGGTATTTTTGGATTGGAGAGTTTTTTATCCAAGGAGGAAGATTAGATGCATTCAGGAGGAGCCTATATGACATAAAGGCTTGGTTGTAACATTTCTCTATTTTCTCTTATAATATATTTGGGTATTTTTTCTCTCTAATTTGTTTTCTTGGATTTTCAAATGATTTATGTTCATATAATCATTAAAACAATTTCATTTCCTAATATCCTGGATCATTAGGTTAATTTTGTTTGTACATTATTATTATGTTGCAGATGCCTTTGATCCTTTGCAATTTTGTGGTTGCAAGTTTATTATAAGCATTGAGGAGCTTCATCAAAGAAAACTGTGGGGTATTCATCAGGAATTTCATGGAAAAGGTAAGAGCATCATCCTCTTCTCCTATTTTTAGTAATTTGAAAATTTTTAGCTTACCGAAATATATATCCTCATGTTTGTTTGTTTCTAGTTATCCATTAGGATTCTAGGGAGATCGCTCTTGTCCGCGAGAGGGATTTATCCGAGTAATGCCACTAGATCCTCAAGAGCCTTCCACCATGTGGCAATATAGTGACATGCCACATGTGAAACACGTGGGGACCATTTGGGTGCCACATGGTGGGGAATCTGAGGTGTTACAACTGAATTAATAAGAGTTTAGAAGACCATAGCTTGAAATCCTGAAATCCAAATTGAAAAACTTTTATCACTAGAAAATTCTTGCGGAGGCAACCACTACGATGACATCCAAACAATGTTTTGAGAACATGAAATAAATTCAAACAAAAATTTACCCCTTTTCCATAACTATACCAAGGAAGTTGGGATAACATAATAAACACACTCCTAAGGGAAAGGGGGTGCGTTTACAATATATATCACATACACATATATACATGAATTTACTAAAGAAAAATCAAATTTATTTTCTTTTTTATATTCTAAGTTAAATATGATTTATTATTCCCATTAAGAGTTAAGTTAAATGTGATTGATTTTTCCCATTAAGAGTTAGATTTGAGTGTATCCATTTGGATAAACAAACACCTACACTGTAAAGCAATTTTAGATATTACAAATTTTCGACAATAAAGGAAGTGTATAAAATATATTAATATAATGGTAGTGCATAATCTAATAAAATGGAAATTCAATTATCATTGCATTTACATTTGGTAAACTAAAGGAAAATGTTACCATCTTCAAGGATTAATCAGATCACCCATTAAAATTATTGAATTTTAATCTTTTTGCTTTTTTTCCCACCTATAATTTATAATGCACAAATATTTGTAAAAATTAAGTCAATTTGTGAAAGAACTACTTTGTTAAATTTTAATCATTATTATTTGTATTCAAACTCGAGCTTTATTATTTTCACCTATAATTTATGTTCTTAACCACTTATTTCTTATAAAAGACTTACTTTATAATTTTTTAATAAATATCATTTATATTTAAAATCAAGCTATAATATTTATTATGGACTATGAGATTGTTTATTTTAAACCCACATTATTATGTATATAATTATTCTAAACTTAGATGTATCTTTCAATATTTTAATATTTATTATTTCCTCGGGATATAATATCCGTTATGAAGTATGAGGTTATCTATTTCAATTCAATGCATCGATAATGTTGGCATACAACTCTTTTCTATGTTTATGGATTTCTTTAAAGGGATAGTAAATAGTTAAATAGGAATATAGCATCATGAGTACTAGTAATGGGGATACTAATAATAAAAATATTGAAGAAATGAGAAGTGTAAAAAGAGAGAGTTGAAAGACATGGATTAAATATCATGAAAGAAATAGTTGAAATGGAAAGCAAGTAGAAGAGAATATAAAAAAATGAGCAGCGAAGATTGCGAAGACAACAAATGAATGATGATCAAAGGAAGAACAATGAAAGAAGGAACGTGAAAGAAAAAGGCGGCAACGACAAAGGCAAAATGTGGATTAAATGGAAGAATAAGGAATAAAAAATTCTCAAAGAAGAATAATGAAATTTGAAGGAATGAATGAGGATGATAAAGAAGAACACAAAAGTAAAAATAGACAGGAAGTAAGAGCACATCGAAGAAGAAAATTCAGAGGTATTAGTGATGTAAGGCCAATAATTGAGCCTCTTTCTCCTATAGGTGTGAATCTCCAAAATCATCAGCCAATGGAGAAATGTGATGATGAACGTGAAATGATTTCCAATCTACTAGTGGGTATGAAACTCAAAGATCATCAATCAATAGAGGAATGTAATGATGAACTTGCAACGATGACCAATGTACCAATGGAAGATGAAGTTACTTCACATAAAATATTTTGTGAAATAATTGATAGATTAGGTCATCCTCAAACGTGTCATGTGTGTGAGGAGTCATATCCTGGCATTCAAGTGGCAATTACAAAGACAGGTCCAATGTGTACAAGATGTAAACAATATGGTAATAAGCATAGATTTTCATCACAAAATCATATGAATCTCGAGTTGTAGCCTTTGATCCTTGGAAGTCTTACGCAAGTTGAGGACATGTTGATAGCACGATTGAGTCCAATTTTGCAGGTAATGCATTCAATAGGTGGAAAATACAAATATATATGACACACAATTAGTTTTCCTCAAGATATTAAAGATGTTGCCAAGAAATTGCCTCGCCATATTAAAGACTTGGATTTAATGACGGTGGTGTGCAAAAAATTCCCGCAAGGATCAAGCTATGATTTCACTATTAGAAGGCAAAAGGTACTAGATGCATCACTTTATAAGATTCAAAATTATCCATTTTATAAAGGTGTATAAATTGATATGCATGTTGTGGACTAGTTACTGGAAAAAAAAAATGTGTCACCTATGATTAATTCTATTATACTACCAGATATGGACAATGACATATACATTACACTATCAGAAGGTGTTGTAGGTCATGAAGATGTGTTAGAAGATTATGACACAACTTCCTTTGTTGCAAGGCCTCCCAATGAACCTAGAGAAATTGAACTTATTCATGCATGGGCAGATAATCCTAATAGAGAAGCAAACCAAATAGATGGTGAAAATACATATGTCATTAACTGGCCTACAATTGGTTCATCTCCAATGAATGAGTACAATACGAAAGGGTTATTTGATATGGCATTTCCAAGATTATTCCCTAGAGGAGAAGTTGATTGGTTACAATCACAACTAAGAAATGTGTATCTTCATGAGTATGCATCTCCTCGATTTCATGATAATAGGTTTGGGAGACGTCCTTGATTTAGATACTTTTTACTCAATATCATCATGAGACATCGTGCTCAAGCGTCTTCTATAGTTTTTGTTAGAAACAATAGGAAAAAACTACCTACAACAGTTGATGAGTTACTAGAGCATTTACAAAATCTTCCAAATTCTAAAGTTGCAGATAGATTGATGATATTTGGACATGTTCTAAGAGGCAGACATGCATATTGGACCAAATGTCGTGCTAAATTATGTGACTTTGTACAAAAAATTGGATCTCCAACAATATTCTTCACAGTGAGGGTAGAATATATGCAATGGCTTGATTTGTGTATATTGATGCCTGGTACCTCTCCTAGAGATCCAAAGGAAGCAAGAAAATGGAGACACAAAAATTTGATTGATAATCCTCACATTGTAGCAAGGTATGTGCATTTGGGACATACATTGTTTCGAGATGATATTTTTTCAAAATTTCATCATGCTACAGATTTTTGGTGTCGTTATGAATGGAAACATCGTGGATCTCCACATGTGCATGGGTTTATTTGGCTAAAATATTCTCCCATATGGAGAAATTGAATTGGAATGACCTGACTCAATTTATATTTGTAAAAGAATACTTTTATAAATCTATCCATGCATTCAATCCATGCAACGAATATCAAATAAAGATCCATATTCAACGAAATGATGAAGATCATCCTTTCTTAAAGAAAACTGAATAAATATTTCAATATGATCCTATGATGGACTATGAAAAACTTCTCAATTGTGTTGATCGTCACATCACCCGCAATGAGAAATCATGCCTTAGAAGGAAGGGTAGAAAATTGGTGTGTAGATATAAGGCACCATGGGAGCTATGCAAAATGTCAAGACTTTATGTTGATCAGGGTGGAGAAAAAATATATGAACCCAGACGAAATGATGATAGATTAAATACACATAATCATGAAACATTGATGATGTGGCATGCAAATATGGATTGGAAACCTATTCTTTCTAGGCATGTTTTGATTAAATACATAGAAACATATGCATCAAAGGCAGAAAAAGGGTCGGAGAGCTTCCATGATACGTTGAAGCGTATTTCTTCTATTCAAAATCCAAATGAACCAACAGCACGTGCATATAGAACATTGTTGTGTGAGACTATTATTGATAGGGATATAGGAGCATAACAAACATGGCATATGCTTTTGGAGCTTATTGTTTCTAAATGTAGTCATAGATTCATTTTTCTATATGTTTGGATAAAGGTTTTCAAAAAAGTAAAAGTTTATGAATATAATGACCATGCTAATAATTCTCTTATTGATGCATATAGGAAGAGACCTGTGAGTATGGATCACCTTTCGTTGATAGAATCTGCTAGATCTTGGTCATATGACAAATGTCGCCGTGATGAGAAATTGTTACCACAAAATAATGCATCCATTATACGAGTATTTCCTCAGTTTAATTCATATCCCCCTTGTGAAAATAATAGGTTTGTTGAGTTTTTTTGGTCTAAAATATTATTGTACAAGCCGTTTCATGATTTTCGTACAGATATTGGAGCTACATATGATGACATCATACGAAATTGGGAAAAAAATTCCTATAATCCTTAGCATATTGATCATAATCCAATACCTTCAAAGGATCCAAATCAATGTCAAGATGAGGATGAATATGATTTACATCTACAAAATTATTCTAAGCAACATGAGTGAGAGATTATTTCAGGTTTATACATTCGAGTGAATTTGACATGACCGGATTTAGGGATCATGATGTTATGACAAATTGGAGCTCTAGCTTTGTTGATGAAGATACATCAAGATTTGAAGTGAACTTCATATCTGCTAATAAAAATGTGAATGAAATTGTTACTACTAAATCTTCAAAAAAATCTTCATTTTAAAGTTTAGGAGAAAAGAAAAAAAATAGCATTTAATGCAGTTCCTGATCATTACAAAGGAGAGGACAAGGAAGAAAGTTTCTTATTATTATCCAAGGGACAAAGGATACTGCAAAGTCTTACTTGATTGGTACTATAAAACAAAGACTTGAAACTGACTCTCTTCTTCATAAGAGCCCATTGCTTCTTTTGGCCCCTACCAGTGTTGCAGCATTCAACATATATGTATCAACAATACACTCTGCTCTTTATCTACCAGTAAGTAACTTCATTGATTTGCAAGGGTCGTGTTTGCTTACTTTACAAAAGGAGATGAAACATGTTAAGTATATTCTTATTGATGAGATGAGTTTTATAGCGAGAAATTTGTTGACACATATTGATTCTCAACTTCGTCAAGTTTTTCCTCAGAATAAAGAAGTCTCATTTGGAGGTATAACAATTATATTGGTTGGTTATTTGGGACAACTACCTCTTGTTATGTATAGACCTTCATATGCATGTGAAGGTCATGCAAAAGAATTCTGGAATTTATTCACAACTTTTGTAACTCTTGATATAGTATAGATACAAGATGGATAGAGAAATGATCAATAATGCTTTCGTCATTTATTAATGAACATCAGAGGTATGATTCCAACAATAGAAGACTATAAAGCACTAATGACACGTACATATTCCAAGTTGGATTTCAATAAAAGAGTCATTTAATAAGGCTATACATTTCTTTGCAAAAAATCATGATGTGCACAATCACAATAAGCATTGCATGATATCCCTAAGTCCCCCTATTGCACGTAGTGTTGCTTAAGATTAAATAACAACCACAAAATTGAAGCAGATGAGGAAAATTTCGATAATGATCTCCTTACCACTAGAGATAGGGTTATGATAACTTAACATTTATGGACTAATGTAGGACTTGTCAATGGTGCTCTGGGAGTAGTTCAATATATTGTGTATAATCCTGGAACATCACCTCCGGATCCTCCTACATATTTTTTAGTAACATTTGATAACTGTGTCAGAGTTTTGTGGGATGAATTGTTCCCTCATACTGTTCTTATTGTACCTATTGAAAGAGGTAATAATAGACAGACTCCATTGCAACTTTATTGGGGATTAAAAATTCATAAGTCCCAGGGATTAACACTAGAAAAGGAGACTAATAATATTGGAAGGATAGAGAAAAAAGGTCACACTTTTAATGCAATATCTTGAGTTAAATATTTGGATGACCTTCGATTTCAACCCCCATTTCCATATGATAGATACGAAAAGATGGAAAAATGTGTTGGTGTTTCTAAGAGAAAAGAAGAAGAAGACAGATTAAGGTTAAATACTAAATAATTTATGTGCTTTTCAATAGTTTATACATATCACATTTGAATTATATGATCAATGTATTTGTTATTTAATATATTAATTCTTTCATTTTGTTGATCACCGAACATAGTTATATCAATAACATTTGTTAGTATTTTTATTTCTAATCTTGAACATTTCAAAGTATGATGTACATCTCAAAAATATATAAAATTATAATAATCTTTAAAAATGTGACGTTGATGCCCCCAACTAGAACCAGACTAGATCCATCTAACTCTGGATCTATCACGCACTGAGAGGGATCAAATCTCTCGAGGTGCAAACATTTCCTCGAGATTTTCAATCAAAGCAGAGGTTTGCACCTCGAGAGATTTGATCCCTCTCGGCACATGATAGATCCGAAGTTAGATGGATCTAGTTTGGTTTTTAGCATAGAGATATATATTAAGAGAGAATCACAACATTTATTCTCCATCTCTTCGAAGAAATCACCCAATCAGTACCAATACCATTTTTTGCATAAGATAATTAAACAGAAATATAATTACATTTATCTATTAGATATCATTTTTGGGGTTCAGTTGGGTTAAGTAAGTCACTCATCCATGACCATTTCCATGAGAGGTAGTTGTAACTGACTAATTTCGCATGCTTTTTTGAATAGTCCACTTAGCACTTATTTCATCGAGTGATGCTCAGAGGGGTGAAGAAGTAGGATTGAAACTAGTGAAATGAATCACATAGCATCAATAATCACTTTCGGGGCTTACAACCGGTAACCGGGACTTTCCAAAAGGTCACCCATCGCAGAACTCCTCTGGCTCAAGCGTGTTTTACCTAGTTTTTTCCAAAATCAAGCCCACTTAGCTTGCTACCCCATTCACAAAATCTTAGCAAGTATTGTGCCTCATGAACCATGCAATTAGAGCTCCCATTACTCTTTGTATTTAAGTATGAGTGGTTTCCGCAATGCATTATATTATATATCATTTTTGGGATTCAATTGCATTAAGTAAGTCACACATCTATGACCATTTCCATGGGAGGTAGTCGTAACTGACTAATTTCTCATGATTTTTTGAATAGTCCACTTAGCACTCATTGCATCGGGTGATGCTAACAGGGGTGACTAAGTACGATTGAAACAAGCGAAATAAATCACATAGCTTCTATCATAACTTCTGGGGCTTGCACCCGGTAACCAGGACTTCCCAGGAGGTCACCCATCCTAGAACTCCTCTGGATCAAGTGCGCTTAACTGTGGATTTTTTTCCACAATCAAGCCCAATTATCTTGCTACCCCATTCGAAAAACCTTAACAAGTATTGTGTCTCATGAACCATTTAAGTAGAGCTCTCGTTATTCTTTGTATTTAAGTATGAGGGGTTTTCACAGTGCATTATAGTAGACATCATTTTTGGGACTCAAATATGTTAATTAAGTCACTCATCTATGACCATTTCCTTGAGAGGTAGTCATAACTAACTAATTTCTCATGATTTTTTGAATATTCCACTTAGCACTCATTGCATCGGGTGATGCTCACAAGGGTGAAGAATTAGGTTTGAAACTAGTGAAATGAATCACATTGAATCAATCATCACTTCTGGGGCTTGCACTCGGTAACCAGGACTTCCCAGTAGGTCACCATCCCACAATTCCTCTACCTCAAGCGCTCTTAAATGTGGATTTCTTTCCACAATCAAGCCCAATTAGCTTGCTAACCCATTTGCAAAACCTTAGCAAGTATTGTGCCTTATGAACCATTCACGTATAGCTCCCTTTACTCTTTGTATTTAATTATGAGGGGTTTCCACAGTGCATTATATTAGATATCGTTTTTTGGATTCAACTGCATTAAGTAAGTCACTCATCTATGACCATTTCCATGAGAGGTAGTCCTAACTCACTAATTTATCATGATTCTTTGAATAGTCCACTTAGCACTCATTGCATTGGGCGATTCTCAGAGGGGTGAAGAACTAGGATTGAAACTATTTAAATGAATCACATAGCATCAATCATCACTTCCAGGGCTTCCACCTAGTAACTAGGACTTCCCATGAGGTCACCCATCCCAGAACTCATCAGGCTCAAGCACGCTTAACTGTGGATTTGTTTCCACAATCAAGCCCACTTAGCTTGCTACCCCATTCGCAAAACCTTAGCAAGTATTGTGCCTCATGAACCATTCCAGTAGAGCTCCCATTACTCTTTGTATTTAAGTATGAGGGGTTTCCGCAGTGCATTATACTAGATATCTTTTTTGAGATTCAACTGCATTAAGTAAGTCACTCATCTATGACCATTTCCTTGAGAGGTAGTTGTAACTGACTAATTTCTCATGATTTTTTGAATAGTCCACTTAGCACTGATTGCATCGGGTGATGCTCACAGGGTGAATAAGTAGGATTGAAACTAGTGAAATTAATCACATAGTGTCAATCATCACTTCCGGGGCTTGTAGCCGGTAACCAGGACTTCCCGGGAGGTCACCCATCCCAGAACTCCTATGGCTCAAGCGCGCTTAGCTGTGGAGTTTTTTCCACGATCAAGCCCACTTTGCTTGCTACCCCATTCACAAAACCTTAGCAAGTATTATGCCGCATGGTTCATGAGGCACAATATTTGTTAAGGTTTTGTGAATGGGGTAGCAAGCGAAGTGGGCTTGATTGTGGAAAAAACTCCACAGTTAAGCACGCTTGAGACAGAGGAGTTTTGGAATTGGTGACCTCCCAAGAAGTCCTAGTTACCGGGTGAAAGCCACAGAAGTGATGATTGACACTATGTGATTCATTTCCCTAATTTCAATCCTATTTCCTCACCCCTGTGAGCATCACCCGATTCAATGAGTGCTAAGTGGACTATTCAAAAAATCATGAGAAATTAGTGAGTTAGGACTACCTCGCATGGAAATATTCATAGATGAGTGACTTACTTAACGTAGTTGAAATCACAAAAATGATATATAATATAATGCACTACGGAAACACCCCATACTTAAATACAAAGAGTAAAGGGAGCTCTACTTGAATGGTTCATGAGGCACAATACTTGCTAAGGTTTTGCGAATGGGCTAGCAATATAAGTGGGCTTCATTGTGGAAAAAAATCCACGGTTAAGCACACTTAAGCTAGAGGAGTTTTGGGATGGGTGACCTCCCAGGAAGTCCTCGTTACTGGGTGCAAGCCCCGGAAGTGATTATTGATGCTATGTGAGTCATTTCACTAGTTTCAATCCTAATTCTTCACCCATGTGAGCATCACCTGATGCAATGAGCGCTAAGTGGACTATTAAAAAAATCATGAAAAATTGGTCTGTTACGACTACCTCTCGTGGAAATGGTGATAGATGAGTGACTTACTTAACGCAGTTGAATCCCAAAAATGATATCTAATATAATGCATTGTGGAAACCCCTCATACTTACATCTATCTATTCACACATACACACAACTTATTAAGTGATGTGAGATATAATTACTCCAGGGTTGTTAAACATAATTGTTTCTAATTTGTTTGCATTTTTTCGAAGTTTTTTATAGTCTAAATTTATAAATAATTAGTCTTGAGTTAAAATCAATATTTCCATTTTTGGCATTTTACGATTATAGTAAATTTGCATTACCAGAATTTCAATTCTACTGTATAATTGTATTGTGGTTATGATTTTACTGTAAATTAATTAAAAAAAGGAGAGTACATATTCATGATATAGTCTATAAATTTATATCAATTCTCTTATATATGTAATGTTTATATTCTTTTTGATATAAATTATTTATATATTCCATATATTTCCCTATTATATACTTACATTTCATATTGTCCACGTAAAAAACATAAAAGAATAAAATTACAACCTGTTTTTTCCCAAAACATCATATTTCTTCCCAAGTTGTCGAATATTTTCTTCCATCAACTCCTAAGTGTAATTAATGCATCCAACATTTGTCATTACACCGTGAACATAAGAAACAAAATGAATCTTACCTCATTCCTTTGAGATTCCTCTTTTTGAGAGTAGGTCGACAATGTGATCTTGTTGTCTGTATATATGACCAAATTCAATTTGATGGAAAGTGATTACGAGATGTCGGATTCTACTCATCTGGTTAGATAAGATAGGTGGATGAAATGGAGTCAAATACTTAACCCAATCGATGATTCCCATCACGTCCCCATAAACTAGTAAATTCTCAAGGCCTGGCCATTTCACACCTATGAGGACACCCCATAGAGCGATAATTTAAGCTCTACTATTTGTCCCTTACCCCCTCCCACCAGAATGGAAATAGTCGCCCGATTCCAAAATAGTGACTACACCGCAACCACACTTTCTATGTAGGAAATCCCCATAAAAAACCCTACAGGGAAGACCTTCCCGATGTCCTGGAATCTAATCTTTCTATTTTAATCCTTTCATTTTGCCATCCTAGATTCAGTGAAATAGGCCATAATTTTTATTATAGCTTCTCTAGCAACAAAAAATTTATGGTCAAAGACAAGTGCATTATGGCATCTATAAATAGACCATATTATAAAAATTATAATGAATGATATTGAGATCGAAATTTGATCCAGAAGGACAAGAATTTTTTCAATGTATGATGTGTCCTAATGGGTTAAATACCAATAGAATCCATAACCCCTTCCTAGATTGCATAAGATGATCCATGTATTCATCCCCCTCCTTGCACATCAAGCATATGCCAGGGTCGTTAAATCCCCTTTTTTGTAGGTTCTTCCAAGTAAGGATTCGGTTGTGAAGTTGCAACCAACAAAACAAATTAAGCTTCTTTGGAATCCCCCATTTCCATTTTTCCTGAAACCATGAACAATAATCAAAATTCTTCTCATTCAATTGAAAATTTTGATAAATATATTTTACCATTTACTCTATCTTCTTGATCATCCCAGCCCATATCATTATGTTTGCATGTTGAGTGAAAAGTATTCCCATGACGCTCAATTGTGAGATGTAAATTTCAAATAGCTTTCACCCCATGTATTCCTATCTCATCTTCCTTCATCAAGGAATGTCCAAGAATGTTTTCCTACTAATTGTGTTGGGCTTGATGAAGGTGATATATGCCACTTTTATGAATAATATCTATTAGTGGAGCCGAACAATAGTGATTCCCATCAAAACTAAAAGCACGTCTAGGTCAATCATTATTTTGGATCCATCCCCAACTTCCCATCGTAAAAAATTCATCAACCATTGTAGATTATTTTGGATGCATCTCCAATTTAACAATGAGCTTATTTTCCTCCTAGATCCACCTCTGATCCAAGTAGAAAATTATTGGCCATACATGTATTTATTTATGACAATATGTGATCATATGTCGTTCCGAGTCATATCCCTCCATCTGTTTTTTTATGATCAATTCCATATTGAAATTGTGAGTGTCTAGGAATCCCCATCCAAAAGAATTCTATGGGGCAAGGTGGATTTTCTCTACTTTCATATTTCCAAACCACATAAACATGGCCATAATAGACTCAATCATGTGAATGACCACCATAGGTAACTGGAATAGGTGCATCCAGTAAACTGCAATTTTTGGAGCACAAATTTTATCACTATAAGTTGCATCCCAATGATAACCCCATGTGTTTCCACCCATTTAGCCTCTTTTAAAACCCATCAATCAACCAATCCCAGTCTCATAGAAGATATTTGTTTGGGTTTATTACAAAATCCATATATACAAAACCATATTCATAATGATTTGATCAAATCTCAAAGAGACTGCAAATCTCCTTGATGATTTTCTCATCACAATCTCCATGAATTAGAAAGGATTTATTTTTATTCATTAGAAGACCAGATGTCACGCTAAAAGTAGTAATTATACTGTAAATGCAGGTTCATTCTTCAATATTTGTCACTCCCCCAAATTAAAGGTCATCCACAAACATCATTGCATGATTAATTTATGGCTGGAAATATTAATTCCCAGAATATTACCCCTATCCATAGCATCCCCCAACATACAACTTAGACAAACAATGATGAGAAGGAATAGCAACAAGGAAACCACACATTCCTGTCTCGTTCCAAATAGCTCCCAATCCCCTAGAAAGTATGGTTGTGGTAGTGGCACACACATACCAATAAAGGAAAATAGAGATAAGTGTCTCATAGGCCTTTTCCTTGGGGATCATTGTTTCTTGAAGCAAAACTACAAATGGATTGTGAAGTCAGATCATGGCCCTAGGGGAACTAGGTTTATGGGGTGCTTCCAACCTCCTTACATTTAGGGATATAATGATCATGGGGGGAATAGTTCCTTAGGTACATCCTCTCTAAGCACTTTTGAACCACTAGCACTATAAGGAGAAGAAAGACAATAAGAGAGTTCAGTGTTGTCTCGATACATATAGTAAAAATTACCCAACCTAATAGAAGATGACACACTCGACAAGCTACAGACTGAGATCTTCTTAAATTTTGGGATGTTTTTCTTCCTATGAGTTACATTCCTATTCCTCATAGAAGCTCCCATTTTAGACAAGATATGTACCAAAGACTTAGTAATCGTCAGGGGCATCATCTCACATGAAGGGATGAGTGGAAGGGCCTCTACACAGTGTAAAAATTTGCTTGTGTATTTTTCAAAGGTGTATATAACCAGAAAAACTAATAGCCATAGTCGGAGAGCCATAGCTAGAGTAATCAAGTATTGTCAAATATCTTGAAGGCCACCAGAAACTAGAATAATTAGATATTGTCAAAGGGAGTAATCTTTTCCATTTGAAAAGTCAACTCCATTTCCATTGTAACGTACCCCATCCTAATCCATGAGAATTTTTCCATTAGATGTAGTAGTTGTAGCTGCCATTATTTTATTTCCATGGGTTTTTGTTCTAAAAGGCCAACACAATATGTTCACCTTGGATCTAGAGCAACTAAGCACAGTTGGTGCAGTGAGCCCTAGCCTCCACTGCCACTTTGGAGTGGAATTTTAAAAGATTTTTTAGAAATATTTTGGATTAAAGCGCTTCAGGTGAAAAAATATTTTAAATTTATTTATGCCTCATTCCTACGCAAAATGATAATATAAATAATTTTTAGTAGACATTATTTATAGGTATTTTTGAGGTATATCAAAAGATACTATTAATATCAAAGAAAAGAGATAATAACAAGGTTACATAGGTTTAATTTAGCTACTAATTTAATTTGTATTTATATGATGTGATTAGTTTTGGTTAAAGTTAATTCATCAAAAAAATTATCAAAATATTGTTGTTTTCATATTATTACAACTATTAATAAATATTATAATTATTTAAATTGTACACATTGATATCATCATGATATATGTTGTTTATAATGTTATTATACATTAGGTACATAGTCATAGTTGTTTTTTCAGTAGGTAAATACTTACTTTTATGAGGAGGATAGGATAAGGTGTATTGCGTTTAATTTGAAATCATGAGTTATAAAACACTCTTGGATCAACATTTTTTTTACCACAATTATATAGAGATGCAATAGCCCCAAACTTCACAATAATATAATATAATAGGAGTCACAAGTGTTTTAAAAAGGAATTCATTCTAATCTCATAACCCAAGGTATGTTGAAAACTTACAATTATTCTTAAGTTCATTATAAACTTTCCAAACTCCATTTATTATGTTCGCAATGTTGTAGCTTCAATTAAAATTGCAACAAATATTGGTACTGAGATATTTGTGAGAAGTAACTTCCTTCAAATAGTTATTTTCATACAAGAAATTAGCATAAGTGGTCTTTCTAAATTAGATTATCATAGCCTTTAATATTTTTTTCATGGATAAATCATATTTAACTGCTCATTGAGATCATAGATACTCATCATCATAATAAAAACATCATTTATGTAAAGATGAACGATTAGTAATCAATGGAAGTAACTTATTCTTTTTCAAAAACATATATAATTACATTTATAAAAATTACATATATGAACAAGAATGTATCAAATATATTAATAATAAAAAATTATAAGACATTTTTTCAATTTCAACAGCTTCCATGAATTTGCGGTGATCAAAATACTCAACCCTAGAAATTACCTTGGACTCTTCCAAACAAATATGGTGGTTATTCTTCCAAGCATGTTCTGTAAGAGATGATGACCGGGTCCTGCAATGCATAATATCAGCATCATGTTCTTGCATTCTCCTGCTTATAGAATGATCGATTTCTCCAATCTAAAGAATCCCACAGGAACAGGGGATCAAATAAACGCCTTTCATGCACTTGGGGTCGAAAGGGTCGTTAACAGATTGGAGGGAACAAATAAGTATGTTAAGAGACGTAAATATGAAAGAAATCCTATGCCTCTTTTAAATCCAAGCAATTTTGTCAGTAGTACCATGGATTAATGGAAGTTGAACGCTACCAAGTAATTCACCAGGATAAAAAATTTTAGGACCTCTACCAACACTGAAGAAAGCCTTAAGACCTTGACGTTTACTAAAATTATTCCTCTCAAATGCCCCAAGAAGATTTTCTTTCTCATCCTCCATGTTCTCATCATCTGAAACCCTAAGGTATCTAGTGGCCAACGTGATGAGAACCCCAACCTTTTGAGCTGCAAAATGAGGAGAGCTAGCGTGAAGATACTTCTCATTGTGGGTTTTATTTCGAAAGACCTGGTGCAATAAATAGCCATCATCATTCCTCAATATGAACACATCTAGAAAAGGAATGCTACCATCAACCTCAGTTTCCATAGTTAACTTAATGGAGCTAGATTAATCATTGAAGTGTTGGTGAAAATAATCCAACTTTAGACGAACATGAGACCAATTTATGAAGTTGTCATCTACAAATTGTTTCCATATCTTAGGCTTGAAAGGAATTGAAGCCAAGGCGTTCAATTCAAAATATTCCATAAAAAGGTTGAAAACCATAGGGGAGAGAGGATAATCCATGGCAACACCACAAGTCCATTGATAGACCTCCCCTTCAAATCTAAAAAAAGGTCGAGGTAAGACAGATTTCAACCAACTTAGCAGTGTTCGGATTCCATCACTATGCTCCAAGAAAAATCCTACTAGAGGATATTATTTGTAACATAGAATATGGTGTTAAATATTTATCTAATAATTTGAAGGATGTCATTAGGAAAGATTTTCTGGTGGTTTTTAGAAGAGCGACGCCTCCCGAAAGCAATATCAGTAAATTTATATTTAAGGCCCTTAAATCCCTTAATCATGACCTCGATATTGATGTTGTAAAGGAATATAAAGGTTGTGATGTTTTAATCATTGAGAGAGAGGATTATAAAAGGAATATGCTGGACCATTTGCATAATTGCGGTAGTTACAAGAAGCTCTCGAAAAAAAACCATTAATAAGGTTTCTAAGATTGTGACGACTATTATTTAAACTAATATCACTGTGGGTTCCATTAGCCACAATATTATGTATAGAAACACTATCAATCCTAGGATTTATGGGCTTCCCAAGATTCATAAGATGGGGTTGCCCTCAAACCCATTTTTAATATAGTTGGTGGCCCCACTTATCTTCTAGCGAAGGATTTAGATCGTAAGCTTAGACCTATGGTTGGTCATTCTCATTATTTTGTGAAGGATTCATCCTCCTTTATCAATGAGTTAATAACTTGAGTTTCGATCTGAATGACACTCTTGTGAGCTTCGATGTGGTCTCGTTGTATACCAATATCCCTATCATTCAGGCAGTTGGAGTGATCAATCGCATCATGGATCTAGACACTGCTAAGTTGGTTGAAATATGTCCTACCTCGAACTTTTTAATCTTTGAAGGGGAGTTCTATGAGAAGACTTGTGGTGTTGCCATGGGTTCTCCTATCTCCCTTGTGGTTTCCAACCTTTTTACGGAATATTTTGAATCAAAAGCCTTGGCTTCAGCTCCTTTCAAGCTTAACATCTGGAAATTTTTTGTGGCTGACACCTTCATAAACTCATCTCATGGTCGTCAAAAGTTGGATTCTTTTCACCAACACTTGAATGATCAATTTAGCTCCATTAAGTTCACTATGGAAACTTAGGTTGATGGTAGAATCCGTTTTCTATATGTGCTCATCTTGAGGAATGATGATGGCCCTTTCTCGCACCAAATATTTTGAAAGAAAACACATACTAAGAAGTATTTTCATGCTAGCTATCACCATTTTCCAGCTGAAAATATTGGGGTTCTCAAAATGCTAGCCACTAGAGATTTTAGGGTTTCAGATTATGAGCACTTAGAGGATGAGAAAGCCCATGTGCTTGGAGTCTTTGAGGGGAATGGATATAGTAAACATCAAGGCCTTAAGGTTTTCTTAAATGCAGGCAGAGGTCGTAAACAAAAAAAAATATCCTAGTGAATTATTTGGTAGCATTCAGCTTCCATTTATCCATGGCACAACTAAAATAATTGCTCATGTTTTAAAGAAACATAGGATATCTTCCATATTTAGGCCTCTGAACACAATTTTTGGTTCCCTTTGATCTGTTAAATACACTTTTTACCCCAAGTGCATGAAAGGTGTCTATTTGATCCCATGTTCATGTGGGATTCCCAACATTGGAGTAATCGGTTGTTCTATAAGTAGGATAATTCAAGAACATGTTGTTGATATTAGGCATTGCAGGACTCAGTACTCATCTCTTGCGAAACATACTGGGAAGACTAACCACCATATTTGTTTGCAAGAGTCCAAGGTAATTTCTAGGGTTGAGAATTTCCATCATCGAAAATTGAGGGAAGCCATTGAAATTGAAAAAAAGGTCTCATACGCTGAATAGGGATGATCGGTGGAACATTAGCAGTTATCAGATTCAATTTCTTTGCTCCTAGTATTGTTTATTTTCCTCCTTCTTTGGTTTTGTGTCTCTCTTTATTTTGGTTCCTTCTTCTTGTTGTTTTTGTGTTATATATATATATATATATATATATATATATATATATATATATATATATATATATAGTTTATTTATTACTATTATTATTACCATTATTTATTATTATTGTTTATGTGGGGTCTCATTTACTAGTTGTGATTGTTTATTTTTGTTTTTAGTTGGTTATTATTATTATTATTATTATTATTATTATTATTATTATTATTATGTTTTAGGTTGTTAGTTTATTTAATTTTACCTTTGATTTATTTGTTTTCCAATTTTAGTGGTTGGGATTAAAATTATTTTATATAATAAGGTGAAATAGTTAGTTATGATTATTTGTTGGTGGATTTATTTCCCTTTGATTAATATGAATTTCATTATTATCTTCTTCTTTTTTTATTGTTTTCTTATATTTTTATTTCTTGTGTTTATTTCTTGTTTTCATTTTTTTATTTTTTCTCATTCTATTCCGTTATTTTTAAAAATATTTTGTTGATTATGATTATAATATTTTATTAAACATAGTTATAAATATTTTCCTAACATTAAAGTATATTATTTTATTAATTTATAGTTGGATTACATCAATGTCTGTTGCACATCTCTACAATATATATTTGGTTAAATGTTTTCGATCAACACAATCATCATTATCGTGATGATGAACTACACTAAGTAGTTCGAAACGGATCCATAAATTATGATGTGATTTTCTGGAAGAGTTTTTGAAAAGTAGATATGGATAACAAAAGTTTACAATATCAAATATTATAACTTTTATTTTTAATTAAAATGGATTTTATTATTAAATAATAATAATAATAAATTAATACTATTATTTAATATTAATTGTTTATCGAGCTGTCTTTAGTGCGACTTTTTGAAGGTTTTTCCAGTAGAATTTTCCGATCTAATTTCTCTAAAATCCCGTAGGAATTCATTGAAAATTGAAGTTTGATGGGTAACCTTGCACAATCGAAATGCCCTAGAAGTTTTTTAGGGTGTTGAATCCATATATACAATGAAAAAATTGTTTTAAATAACATAAATTAAGACTTCACTTCAAATTGGAGTATGGTTATGATTTTTCTTCTTAAAAATGTCATTATTTGGATTTTCAATTTTTTTTAATAATTTTTATATAATATTTAGATCGATTTTAAAAGATTTGTAATAATCACTTTTATTAAATGTTAAAATTATACAATGAAAATATAATTAGGTTTTGAAGAAAGTTGAATTTATTTTAAAATATATATACAAATTAAATAAAAAATTAAAATAATAATCATTTTAACCAAAATCCAATACTAATCATAAGTTTTTATAAAACTAAATTATTTAAAATAATCTTCCTAAACTTTTATATTGATTAAAAGAAAAAACTAAATAGTGAAACATACCTTTTTCATATATATATATATATATATATATATATATATATATATATATATATATATATATATATATATACTAGAATTTGTATCAATCATATACCTTTTTCATATATATATATATATATAAACTAGAATTTGTATCAATCATATATACTTTGTTGACAAAATTATATATATATATAAACTATATAATGAAACATACCTTTTTCATATATATATATATACATGAAATTACATCAATCATATCTTTGGTTGACAAGATTATCTAAATATAAAATAGTTACATTATGCATTTTGCATTATAATACATATTATTTTACAATCTAGATGCTTCTTATTTTTCAATATATATATCTTTTAACATTGTATATTTCAAAATATAAATTATCAAATGTTTCACTCTAAAAATATATTATTGTTTACATGAATCACTTTAATGTTAAACAGTGTACCATTATAAAATATCATTGGCGTAATTGAATGTGACATTATAAAATATTATTGTTTATATGAATCACTTTAGTGTTAAACAGTGTACCATTATAAAATATCATTGGCGTAATTGAATGTGACATTATAAAATATTATTAGTAATCTCATCTGAAAAATTTATTAAACCTTTTATTAATTTAATTAAACTTGTTATTATTATTAGCCATGTATGTTAGAATTTGGAAAAAGAAAATCAAAATTTTAACCATCGACTGACAAAGGCAGGAGACCGCTTAGGTTGCCGCCCCTCTTATCTCATGTGTACATACAATACACTTTATGTAACCGATAGAGGCGTGAGATGTGGCATATGCAGAGGATAAGTGGTGACTACATTCGTCATTCGTGAAGCTCATTGCAGTGTTTGAAAACCAACGGCGGATGCATATCCATCCAATGTACGAAGGATATCCATAATATTAATTGGAGTCTCGGTTGTACAACAATCAACACGGAGGAGTAATTGTATAGATTAAGAATCGTTATAAAAGAAATGAGACGACAACCAATGAAATCCAGGAAAAATAAAATAAAACATTAAAATATAATAATTTTAATTATTTCGCTAGTAAATTAATTTTTAGTCAAACCTTAAACAAATTTAGATCCAACAACCGGTCAAATGTGTGATTACCTTACCAGTGACATTGAATAATAATAATAATAATATAACTTTAAGAAGTAAAAGATAAAGAATACATAGAGATATTCATAGTGTCAAGTATAACTGTCATAATTACAAATTTTGTTTTTTATTATTCATTTGTTTATCAATTTTTATATTTCATCATCTTATATTTTCGTTATTAAAAATTATGATTTTTGGATATGAAGAATCCGATCAAATGTGTGATTACCTTATTAGTGACATTGAATAATAATAATAATAATACAACTTTAAGAAGTAAAAGATAAAGAATACATTGAGATATTTATAGTGTAAAGTAGAAGTGTCATAGTTACAATTTTTGTTTTTTATTATTCATTTGTTTATCAATTTTTATATTTCATTATCTTATATTTTCGTTATTAAAAGTTATGATTTTTGGATATTAAGATGAGGATTCAATTTATGTGCAAAATATTCATGGGTTATTATTTTGAATGTTTTCAAACAATTATCAAGTACGAACATTTATGAGGCTATAAGATTATAAGGTTCAATAAAAAAATAAAAATAATAATGACTGAGTAAGATTTCTTCTCATTTAACAACCCTTGGATGATAACATTCTTTTAAAAAATGCAACAACCAAGTCTTCAGAAGACTGGAATATTCAAGAAATGACATACAATGAAGGGGCCACAACAATAATCAATAGTGTTGTAGTTATTGATGAAAATTTTGATGTTTATATAGTTTGCAACATTGGGAAAATATTCTTCCATGGGGTCATGGTGGTTTGACTAAGGAGGAATGATACAATCACCCATGGGGCCATGTTTATTTGGCTAGGGGTGGATGGCTCACGAAAGTGTTTTGACCGTTAGCCTTGGTGTCTCGCTCAAAGAGATTGGCTTACAGTACTCGCATTTCCTCCTTTGGGACAGAGTGATCTATTTTTTATAGAGAAGGGTTGATTATTTATTTAATGCAGGTTTCACCCAATAGTGGAATAAATAATTACACTCTAATGTTCATTTGTGATGAAGGTTCATTAAGTGAAGGGGTTTCTTATAATGAGAGGCTTTTGAATGGGTCTCCACTAAACATTAGAGCTCTATATATAAATATATGTGCATGTGAGGAGACACTCATCAACATAGCAAGATCTTTTATCTTTTCTAGTGCATGAGAAATTTCCAGCTAAGGAGAAATCAATTTTCTATCATTTCACTTTTTCTCTTGGAGTTCACATGTGTGATGCTTTGATTAGGTTTGATCAACTAGTTTGACCAATATTTACAACCACATGTGTGAGAGTTTGACCAACGAATACGACTAGTCTATACCACTATACATGTGAGAGTTTAACCACATGTAGTAAAAACTAGCATTGACCACAAGACGTTGACCAAGTTTGATCATAATATAAAACATTGATGACTGTAATTTTGATTGATTTTGACCATAATTGATCAAGTTTGATCATGGGAAATTTCATTGAGTTTGACTATTGCTGACCAACATTAACCACAATAAGTTTGACTGAGTTTGACCATAATTCATCGAGCTTGAATGCAAGAAATTTGATCAAGTTCACCATAGATTTTTTAGTTTAATTTTGACATTTTAAACTCGCATTAGCTAGTAGTAGTTTGAACAAGGACTAGAAATTTGACACGTAATGTTGTTATATATTTCTAGGAAAAAATTGATTTGTAAACCATATTGAAAATAAAATTTCTCCTCAAGAAAAGAATATTGTGCTGAACCCTTAGTTAAACTAAGAGGGGGGGTGAATCAGTTTAATACATTCATGGACTTTTAAACTTTCCTTTAAACTTATTTACACCTTCATTTCATGATCATCTTATTATATAATGAAACAACAATCTTAATATGTGAGCAGCAAGTATTAAGCAGATTACATACAGAACATCAACACATAATCATCATGCACATGGACAATAGATATAGGTGGAAATCCATAAGGGAGAAAACCACATCTTATTATTGTTGTGATGCAAATGCAAGCTCCAACTCCCTCTCACCACTGATTTTCTATAGGCTCCAACCTACAAGAGCCTACTACCTCAAATTCTACAAGCTACAACTTGCAAGGAAGCTCCAATTCCCATTTGTTTTCTGCAGGATACAACCCACATGAGGCTCCTACGTCAACCAGCGACAACTAGACATCTATCAAGCTACAACTTGAAAGGGAAGCACCAAATCCCATGTATTTTCTATAGGCTACAACCCACAGGAGCCTCCTACCTCAACCAACTACAACTAGACATCTATCAAGCTACAACCTGAAACAGAAGCACCAACTTCCTCACTCTAGAATAAAATCATATGCTGATTTACTTGGATATCAGCTCTACTTTTCTCCTTCTTCACGGTTGCCCTTCCAACCTTCAAATTTGTTTCATATCAGCTCTGGATCTTCACAGCATCTCTATCTACTCTCTCTCATTCTTCCACACTCTAACATTTTGTAGCTCTCTTACATTCTTCTGCTCTTTTCAATTCTGCAGCTTTATAACCTCTTCTGCACTCTTCAAATGTATTGCACCCTTTCTCTTTCTTCCTCTAACCTCCTCATATTTTTGCATACTGATATTACCTGTTTTATACAGATAAATTTATGACTATTTGCATTCTACAGGGAATATGAAGTGAACAGGCATGACTCTTTCCTTTCACCCACTCATTTCCTCGCTCAGCATATTCTGAATGTTACAACAATATATACAATCATACAGTATCAAATTGGAGTTTTTCTTTGCCTACGGAGACTTTCATTTGCATCAAACATAGTATAAAATAATAAATACATTTACGGTTACAATAACATTCCAATTTAGCCTTTTCATCTTCTTAGCTTTGATGTGTGTTTATCCTCTTATGCTTTCTGTTTATTTGTCTTTTATGTTTCTGCAGTTATATTTCAACTGTGCTGCATAACTGCCCTTTTTTCCCGACTCTACTGATGTTGTTGCACTGTTCTGCACGAGTTTTGGGTCCTTTTTTTTACATGATCCTTTTCTTGCTATGTGCATACTTTTATTTTGTTACCTGATTGTTTTCTTCTGCGTTCAACCTTTTCGTTTGACTCACTGTTACAACAATGTTCTTCACGAGCTCCTGGTACTTTGCTATGTGTTTGGGTCTTTTCTTTGTGACCTGTGGGGTATGGCCCACACAAACTCCCTTTTAACGTGTGGATTACAATTTTCGAGTTTTATCAACATACATACGTTTCAGCAATCAAGAAACGCATATTAACATACATACGATTAGCAATCAACACTGTATACTTTGTAAAATGGCGCATATAACAGGACGCACATATATGTGGAAGAGGAGTTTTCAGGTCCCACAATCCTAGAACCAATCACAACAAATCACAAATAATTGCTCGCAACTTTTAATGTTTAGAACTTAAACATATCTCCTGTCTTGTGTGATATGTGATCGCATCGCATTGCATCCAGCTTACCTTACCGTGCGAACCTTAAGCACAAAAACATAAACTTTGCGATGTGCGCTAATGCGCAGGGTCGACACATGGCTCCTCCCTTTCAGCGCATCGTAACTTTCTAACCTTACCGCATCACAAACAAATCAACATTTCTTAGCGCTATTTGCTAACATTTGTGATGTGCGGGCTCACGATTTGCCGTCCGCCATTGATCTACCCCCAGATCTAATGGTCCTCATCTACTCGCACTACGCACTTTATAAGATTTACTTTGTGGTTATAATCTATTTCTTGCGATCTGCGATGTTGCGTCGTGCCAACATGTGTCTTCTCCATTTCGCATCGCAAATACTTTAACTTACCATGCGATGCCTTAATGATAAACTTTTAAATGTTGCGATTTGTGAAATCGCTCCTGATGCGATTCTATCTCCGCCTTCCATCTCTCACCTTCACTTTTGTGATCTAATCCTCACCGTTCGTTCCCCTCCTTTGGAAATTTTCTAAGTGATCTCTGCCTTAGTCGATTTTTGTTTGTTTATCCTATCACCACTCTGCAACACCATTTCCTCCACGCTACTCCTCCTGAGCTTGTTCTGTATTCTTCAACTCGATTCTCTCCTAATCTTTATACCGTCGCCGCTCTGCAACATCAATTCCTCCACGCTTCTCCTCCTTGATCTTTATTCAGTTTCTAAATGCGTTGATCTCTCCTGAGCTTGTTATTCTATTTGATATTCACTCTCACTTGGTATTATTTCACTTGTTGCACGCCTTTGTTGCTTCTCTACTGCCTTTGCTTGCTCTATTACCTTCGTTGCCTATACAACCTCTGCTTCTTTGCTGACTCTATTGGCTCTGCTTCTTTGTTGCTTCTGCGAATCTCTCTTGAGCTTTTTCATCTGGTTATTAATTTCGACTTGAGATTATTATGCTTGTTGCACACCTTAAACGTGTTGATCTCTCTTGATCTTGTTTTGTTGTCTTTGCTCCTTTTCTGCCATAACTACTTCTCTGCTGCCTCAGCTTCTTTTTTATGCCTTTTCTGCCTCTGTTGCCTCTGCTGCCTTTGCTGCCACTCTGCTACCTTTTTTTCATTTTCCTCTGCTTCTTTGTGCATTGTTTCCTGATCTACTCCTTTGTCTTATTACTGGTTCTGGTGCTACTCCTTTGTGCTCCTTTGGCATCAATGACAATATTCCCAACAGTCTCCCCCTTTGTAATTGATGGAAACACATCCAGCAATACTCTAATACTTCCTCCCCCTTTAATTCTGAGAAGTGTCTTTTCATTCTTCCTCTGCTTGATTTTCAGAAGATCCTTTCTTCTCTAGCTTTATTTTCCTCCCCCTTTGACATCAATGGCAAAGGGTTGCACATTTCCCATTGTAGTTTCTATCCTTGCATTATTTCTCTCTGAGTTGTGCTTAGGCCTTCTTCTTCTGACTTTATACCTTGCTGCTCCAGACTGGTGTATCAGAGTTATTGGGATAACACTTTGAGAATCATTGAACTTGTATGTATATACACAGTAAGTTGATACCATCCCAAAGCTCGAACTCCTTGCACCTGTATAAAGTTGAAAGTGATGATAAGGAAACTTCATAAAACACATTGTATGAGACTTATATAATCATAGATGCATTATTGGAATAATACTAAAGTACCGAGAATGCTCCATACGACATATAAAGTATGCTCCAAATATACTTTAGTCTATATTATGATCTTCATCTGAGATACATATCTGTTGAGGAAGGTTGTAGATGGAATATGTCTTCTTCTGCTACACACATCTGAAGTACACATCTGTTCAAATATGATGATACCAATATATCTTTTGTAGTTATGGTTCAACTTTACTGTCGGTTGTTGGTGATATGTGCTAGACTGCTGACAAAGATTTTACACTAACAGCCGAAATTCCCTTGATACTTATGTGAACAATGAATCTCCAAAATCCTTACAACTTGTTGTAAAACTAGACCGTCTTTCAATATAAAAGACCCAATGACTTTAATACTGCAGAGAGTATTTTCAAAAACAAACCATTGAGGTTGGATACATTCAATGCATTGGTCAGTATTTACTTATCAACTATGCAATTTTATTTATGACATAAGGTGGTATGTATGTCAATGATCAACCTTTCTACAATTGGAAAATACCAGCAATTCCTATATGCTAAAGTAGGCTTTACATGAATCAATAAAATATTCTTGAGCTTCAAATGTAAGATTAACACAACTAGTCCTTCATACTTCAGATAATTTGCAATAATCAGAGAAACTGGAGCTTAATTCACATATACTCTAATGTTGATAACGCTAGGAATACTCCCTTGATGTACTTCTGCCATAATACTCTGATCCTGAGGACCTGTAACATACCACTGCTTCACTAATAACACTTGGTATTCTGTTGATAGGCAGGCTGCTTGTTCCAAATACCAATTGATACTAATTTGATAAATCATGCACTAATTTCACTTTGTCTCATACATGCACCCATAGTTAAGAAATCCTTCATAGTTTCTACTATTGATCTCTCCACTGTACTCAACAACAATCATCAATATAATGAATCTGATATTGGCATCATTAACCTTTTTCTTATTCTATTATTCTATTTTAAAATAATATCATTGCATATTCCTTTCTAGGACTGCTCCAGAATCATTGCTTCTCTATATACACTTCAAATGTTCTAACATAATGATATTTGGGAAGACATCTTCAATTTTTTTACTTGGATTCTACAAGGGGAGACGACTCGTAGTTTTATCACTCATTTAACTGTTGTCCTATAAGGGGACCTTCTATAGATGAGTGATGTAATGATATAACGATGAAAAAAATTTCTCTTACTCATCCTTCTTAATTTTGTTTCATTGTTAACTCTTGTAGTTTGATGCACAATGTGATCATCCTTTATGGATCTTTACAATTCTAAAGCTCAAAACATAATTTTTTATATTTTAACCATTCATCACTTAGTGTGTTGGTGTCTTCTTAGCTTATATGTTCATGGCTGATGTTCCCTCTACCACCACGGTTACTTGTTGCCTTCTCTCCTTCCATCAACATGTTGGCTATTGAATGCTTCAGGAATCTTTCTTCCTCTATAGTTCTCTGTCAAAGGAATTGTCCTTTCCCTTCTTGAAATTTTAGTTGTTCTTATTCCAAGGATCTCTTCTTAGACTACTTTTATGGGGACATTTTATGAACTGTTCTCCCCCCTGGGAGGTTGATTCTTATCTATTACTGGCTGGATATTTGCGTTGCTTCCTAGAGCAGCTCCCCTTGAGACTATCATGGATACATTATGTTATTGAAGTAACAGGCTCCCCCTTTCTCTTTTCCTTCCATACTTTATTAGGGTTCTTCATAATGTCTGCACTTCTTTTTGATTCACAGTTTTGTCTGATTTGATTGGATTCCATCATCTGTCTAGAGTTATTTAATGTATAGGGAAACTTACAGTATTTTTCTTTGTGACCAAGCTTGTGGCATGAATAACATCTTATTTTATAGAGGTAGGGTTGAGCTTATGTATGGCATTTTGTTCCCATTTTTTAACACAATTTACATTAAACAGATTTATGTCCAAATTCATGCATGAAAAACAGTAGCCATGGAAATTATTTGTATACCTAGTGATAGATTTTCTTCTCCGTTTGTTTTCTTGAGGTAGTCTTTTCATTTTCTGCATCTTTTACTGATTGGACTGGATTTGCTTTGTCTTACAGTATGCCATAATATGTCCAGGTTTGTGGTAGGAAAAAAAACTAATACTTCTCATAGGAGGAAATAACCTCCTTTGACAACTTCCCAATTTATTCAATTCATATTCAGGAGTGTATGAGCTTGTTGCAGCTGATTGTTTCTTCATTTCGTTCTTGGTCATTTGAGGTTGCAGCTTGTTTTTTTTTACTTCATTACCCATCAAGTTCTTGCTGGATCACTTTTGGGTTGCTTCATCATCTTTCTCAATGTCTTCCTTTTTTTATTTTTCCTTGGAGGTAATCTCATCCCCTAGCTACTTACACAACCTTCTCCTTTCTTCTATCAGTCTTCTAGCTACAATAATCTTAGATTGTTGAGAGTTATCATTTTCTTTTATTATAATTTTCACGAAAGTGATATTATTCTTATCTTCGACCTTGGACTTATTGTTTTCTCCTTCATAGCCTATCCCAGTCTTTATAAGAGGAGATCTTTGAGCATTTGTTATTTTTTCCAACTGTTCAGATCTTTTCATCCATGGAGTATTCAGAGATAATTCCCTTTGTGCTTTTTCTAATTTGTTTCTCAGGCATACTTCCTTCTCCAGGGCCCTCATTAGCTCCCAAACAAGATCTACCTCACCTTCTTCATCATCTTCCAGAAGGAATCCTTTAGGTTCTTCTTGGCCATCAACACAAATTCAATGGTTCCTTATTCATTTGACGATCCATCTAAGCTTTCAGATGCACTGCTATCTTGTTGAGCATAAAATAATTTCCTATTGAATCTCTTCCCTTTTTTCTAGTTATATATTTTGTTTTTCTCTGTATCTTGTGGTTGATTCTCTGCTCTCTTATGGGGAAATTTTGAAGCATAGTTCCCCACACTTACACAGTTAAAGCACTTGAATGGAAGTTTACCTTTATACTTACTTGTGCCTTTCTCCAATCTTCTGAGAAATTTGGCCTCTTCATCAGAGCAGGAGCATGTTTCTTCCTTCTATTCTCTACACTTATCGGCCTTACAGGCTACCTCCCTCACATTTGACTTCCATTTTGGAAGTCTCATCTCATACACCGTCAAGTTTCCAAGCAATTGGTTCATTGTCAATGTTTCCCAGTTTGTTGTTTCTTCTATGGCAGAAACCTTAGGGTTAAACCTGGATGGTAAAGATCTCAATATCTTTTGTACAATTAAACATTCCTTAATGGTTTCTCATAAATATTTCATGTTATTCACAACTTCCACAACCTTAAAGAAGAAAATGGCTTCATCTTCATCTTCATTCATTTTTACATTTTCAAACTAAGCTCTATAGGCTTGTAGTTTAGCCATCTTCACATTTTTATCTCCCTCATGGATACTTTCTAATGTATCCCATATTTCTTTGGCAATCACACTGTGCATTACTTTGATAAATTCTGACTCACATAGACCGCTCAAAAGTGCATTCATGACTTTTTCATTGGCTATGAAATTTTGTTTTGCACCTTTTGCTGTGTCAGTATCCTTTGGAGCATATCCTTCTTCCACAATAGCCCAAACTTCTATTCCTAGAGACATTATGTATGTCCCCATTCTTATTTTCCAGAAAGCATAGTTTGTGCCAGTAAACAATGGGGTTGTATTTGTTGAGCATCCTTCTAAGCTAGCCATCTTGGGGACCTAGGATTTCCTTCCAGTTGTTAAGCTAAAACAGAAGGAACTTGGCTTCGATACCAATTTTTGAACCCTTAGTTAGACTAAGATGGGGGGTGAATTAATTTAATACATTCATGGACATTTAAACTTTCCTTTAAACTTATTTACACCTTCATTTCATGATCAACTTATTATATAATGAAACAACAATCTTAGTATGTGATCAGCAAGTATTAAGCAGATTAAATATAGAACATCAGCACATAATCATCATGCACATGGACAACAGATATAAGTGGAAACCCATAAGGGATAAAACCACATCTTATTATTGTTATGATGCAAAGGCGAGCTCCAACTCCCTCTCACCACTGATGTTCTGTAGGCTCCAACCTACAGGAGGCTACTACCTCAAATTTTGCAAGCTACAACATTCAAGGAAGCTCCAACTCCCAACTATTTTTCTGCAGGCCACAACCTACAGGAGGCTCCTACCTCAACCAGCTACAACTAGACATATATCAAGCTACAACCTGAAACAGAAGCACCAAATCCCATTTATTTTCTGTAGGCTACAACCCACAAGAGGCTCCTACCTCAACCAGCTACAACTGGACATCTATCAAACTACAACTTGATACAGAAGCACCAGCTTCCTCTCTCTACAATAAAATCGTATGTTGTTTTACCTAGATATCAGCTTTGTTTTTCTCCTTTTTCATTGTTTCCCTTCCATCCTTCAAATTTGTTTCATATCAACTATTTATCTTCACAACATCTCTATCTTCTCTCTCTCATTCTTCCATTCTCTAAAATTCTACAGCTCTCTTACATTCTTCTGCTCTTTTCAATTATGCAGCTTTCTAACTTCTTCTGCAGTCTTCAAATCTATTGCACCCTTTCTCTTTCTTCCTCTATCCTCCTCATATTTTTGCATACTTATATTACCTATTTTATACAGATAACTTTATGACTATTTTCATTCTACGAGGAATATGAAGTGAACAGGCATGACTCTTTCCTTTCACCCACTCATTTCCTCACTCAACATAATCTGAATGTTACAACAATACATACAACTATTATAGTATCAAATCAGAGTTTTTCTTTGCCTACGGAGACTTTCCTTTACATCAAAAATAATATAAAATACTTAATACATTTACAGTTACAATAATATTCCAATTCATCCCTTTTAGCTTCTTAGCTTGCTATGTGTTTGTCCTCTTCTACTTGTTGTTTCTTTGTCTTTTCTGTTTCTATAGTTATATTTAACTGTGCTGCATAACTGCACTTTATGCCTGACTCGACCCATGCTATTGCACTATTCTGCATGCGTTCCGGTTGCTTTTCCTACCTTAGCCTTTTCTTGTTGTGTTCAAACTTTTCTTTTGTTACTCGAGTCTTTTCTTCCACGTTCAGCCTTTTCATTTGACTCACTGCAGCAACATTATTCTGCATGAGCTCTTGGTCCTTTGCTATGCGTTCATGTATTTTCTTTGTGACCTATGGGGTATGGCCCATATAAAATCCCTTTTAATGCACGGATTACAATTTTCGAGTTCTATCAACATAAATGTGTTTCAACAATCAAACAACGCATATTAACATACATACGATTAACAATCAACAACGTATAATTTATAACATGGCGCATATAATAGGACACACATATAAGTGGAACAGGTGTTTTTGGGTCCCACAATCCTAGAACCAATCACAACCCATCGAAAATACTTTCTCGTAACTTTTAACGTTTAGAACTTAAACATATCTCCTGTCTTGTGTGATATGCAATCGCATCCAGCTTACCTTATGCAAACCTTAAGCACAAAACCATAAACTCTACAATGTGCGATAATGTGCAGTGTCGACACGTGGCTCCTCCCTTTCACTGCATCGCAACTTTCTAACCTTACCACATCGCAAACAAATTAACATTTCTTAGTGCTATTTGCTAACATTTGCGATGTGTGGGATCGCGATTCGCCATTCGTCGGTGATCTGCCCCCAGATCTAACGGTCCTCATCTGATCACACTTCGCACTTTATAATATTTACTTTGTGGTTATACTCCATTTCTTGCGATCTGTGACATTGCGCCTTGCCAACACGTGTCTTCTCCATTTCACATCGCAAATACTTTAACTTACCATGCAACGCCTTAATTCTAAACTCTTAAATGTTGCGATTTGTGAAATCACTCTTGATGTGATTCGATCTTTGTTGTCCATCTCTCGCCTTCACTTTTGCGATCTAATCCTGACCGTCCATTCCCCTCCTTTGGAAATTTTCTAAGTGATCTCTACCTTAGTGGAATTTCTTGTGTTTATCCTATCGCCGCTCTACAACACCGATTCCTCCACGCTACTCCTCTTGAACTTGTTCTATATTCTTCAACGTGATTCTCTCTTGAGCCTTATATTATCGCCATTTTGCAACACTGTTTCCTCCATGGTGCTCCTCCCTGAGCCTTATTCAGTTTCTAACTACGCTGATCTCTCCTAAACTTGTTCTTCTATTCGCTATTCACTCTGACCTGGGATTCTTTCGCTTGTTGCATGCCTTTGCTGCTTCTCTGCTACCTTCGCTGCCTCTGTTGCCTTTGCCTCTTTGTTGCCTCTGATGCCTCTGCTTCTTTTATGCTTCTGCGAATCTCTCCTGAGCTTGTTCTTATGGTTATTCATTCCGACTTGAGATTATTATGCTTGTTTCACGCCTTAAACACACTGATATCTGCTAATCTTGTTTTGCTTCCTTTGCTCCTTTTCTGCCTTAACTGCTTCTCTGCTACCTCTTGTTCTTTCTGCTGACTTTGCTGTCTCTTCTCCCTTTTCTACCTATCTACTGCTTTTGCTGCTTTGATACCTATGCCTCTTCTTATTTTTGCATTGTTTCCTGATCTGCTCCTTTGTTCTCCTTTGCCATCAATGACAATATTTCCAACATATTGAGTGTCCTAGGATAAGTAATATTGTGTCTATTATTAATGGCTATCCTTATATAATCTTTATTTTTTATTTTGCATTTACAGTTGAGATATTTTCAGTGTAATTATTCAATGATAATAGTGGCCTAAGAAATAGTGTTTGAAAATGAATGAGGAAGTAATTATTATATAAAAAAATTATATTCTACTATGTATGATATAAAATTTCAACATGGAATGAAAGATTTGTTTATGATAAACCATTGATTTCAACTTTGTTCAATATCAAAAGAAGGATTTTTCGAAGATCAAGTGTTTCAAATGTCATACATTTGGTCACTATGCTTCGTTGTGTCCTCAGAAGAAAAGGAAGGGAAACAAACATACATTAATAACCATTGTTGATGATGATGGTGAGCATATAACATAGAAGAATGGAAAGGAATATAAACATGATAAGGTTGTGTATGGACTACCGAAATAATATTTCTTTATCTCTTCTCTATCAAGGACTATTACAGACAATATTGATATTCGATTGGTGGGAAGTGGTACTTCCTGGAACATAACAAGCTCACGAGATTCTCTTATGGATTTGAGAGAGAATGATTGAACATTGCAGGTGGAACTTGGAGATAATGCGAAGTATAAAATGAAATGAGATAGGAAAAAATTGTTTTAGCCTAAGTCTAAAGATTCTCTACACATGAGTGATGGATTGTTTGTACCAGGACTAAAGAAGAAATTTATCTCTATTTCAACATTGGAGGATATATGTTATAAAATTCCATTTGTAAATGGTCAAGTTCTTGTATTGCCTAAGGGATTGAGCATAGACTCATTAGGAGTGACTGATCTTTGAGAGGGAGGAGGATATAGACTGTTAGGACGTCTAGCCTTAGAATTGGTACATGAAAGTATCATTCTATGTGAGATATGGATTCACTTATTTTTTCACCTGCATTACAGGTATTTTCCAACATTAAGGAAGATTATTACAAGTATTCCAATGCTCTAGGTAGAGAATGATAAGGGATATTTTCTGAGCAATGATAGTATGTGCAAGGGGATCTTGGATCTAGTGAATTCAAATGTATGTAGACCGATGGTAATATTGTTTTTAGGTGGTTTCTTCTATTATGTGATATTCATTGGTTATTTATCCTAGAGTAAATGGATCTACTTCAATGAATACAAAGAATGAAGTCTTCAACATGTTACAGGAGTTGAAGGCTTATTTAAATAATTTTACATGAAGGAAGATCAAGGCTTTGAGGTCACATAATGGAGGAGAATATATTTCCAACGAATTTAGTGATTTCTTCAAGGTGCAAGAGACCAATAGGGAGGGGATAGTTCCTTACAACATTAAATATAATAGGGTTTCACAAAGGGTGAGCAATTCCATTGTAGAGGCTACAAAGGCGATAATTCATGATCAATATTTACCCATGTTCTTACGGGTAGAGGCACCTAGCACAAAAATTTATGTTTATAACATGAGTCCTCACTGGATATTGGGGGAGAATAATCGTAAGGAGTCATTCAAAGGAGTGAAGCTAGAGGTCAATCATTTGAAGAAATTTGTTTATCGTATATACATCCATGTGAAAAAGGAGAAGAGGAAGGAGTTTGAACCTTTTGGGAATGTGGGTAATTTTGTGGGATACATTGATACTTCAAAGGCCAACAAAATCTACATTCTAAAACAACTTCAGATTGAGGTTAGTCAAGATGTTTTTTTTTATGAGGAGGTAGTCTTCAAGAGTTTTATGGAGCCTCATATGGAGATTTATAGTGAGGAGTAGGAGGCTTTGAAGGATTTGGTTATAAATCCCTTTATTCCATAAGCCAATGCACCCTCCTAGAGATGTTACAAAGACTAGGAATAGGTCTACATGGATTCATGACACTTTGTAGGATGAAAAGAGGCATACAACTCCCAGTGGTACTTTCAAGGAGAGTATATTACCACAAAGGTTCTCTAGTTATATGCCATTGATGATCCAAATCATTGATTTTGAAACTTCTAGCTGTGGGGAGGGAATAGGCTAGTAGACTTGGAAGGATGACATGATGGAGGAGTATATGTCCATCATGAAGAATGATGAGTGGGATAAAGTTCCAAGAGCAGAAGGTAAGTCAATAGTGACTTCCAAGTGGATCTATAAGATCAAGAATTCAATAGATAGCAACATCGAGAAGTAGAAAGTGAGGTTTGTGGCAAGAGGGTTATCTTAGAGTGAGGGAGTGCACTATGAGGAGACTTTTTCTCCAGTCGCCAATTACACCTACATCAACACTATTATTTTTATTACTTTAGTTATGGGTTGCAGGTTACACTAGATAGATGTAAATATCATGTTCCTAAATGGTGTGATTAAGGAAGAAGTGTACATAGAGAAACCTCAGGGATTTATGTTACATGGGAAGGAGTCCCATGTGTGTAGATGAAAGAATACTTTCTATATAATCAAGTACGAACCCAGGGCATGATAATTAGGATTAATGGATACTTGATGACTTCGGGCTTCCCCAAGGGTGGTACAAATCATAACCTTTAATACAATGTTGTTGATGGTGATCCTATGACCTTGTTGTTGTATGTTGATGATATGTTCCTTACTAAAGCAAAGAGGCTCATTGTCAGGTGAAATATGGAATTAGCTTTGGATTTCTAGATGAAGGATATTGCTTTGATTCTTTATTCCTTTGGATTGGAGGTGTGGCAAAGGGGAGGTGATATATTTATTATATAAGGGAAGTACACATTTTAGATCTTGAGGAGATTCGGTATGATGGAATGCATGTCCATGGAAACATTTATGTTGACAAATATGAAGAATTTTAATGATTCCATTCTATATTTATGTATCTCAAATCCCGCTATATACGAGTAGTTGATTAGATCCTTGATGTACCTAGCTAATAGTAGGATAGATATTTGATTTTCAATGAGCATCCTCATCTATTTTATGGTTGAGTCACGGCATGTACACTAGGTTACAGTGAAGTATGTGTTGAGGTAACTATGTGGCATTGTTGGATATGATTTTAGATATGTCTTAGGTGGTTATGTGGCGATGGAGGGATATAATGATTCTGACTAGGATGAGAGTGTAGTGGATAGAAAGATCACCTCAGGGTGTTACTTTAGCTTGGGATAAACTACAATATCTTGGCTTACTAGGAAGAAAACTTTTGTCTCACTCAATATAACAGAAGCAATGTATATTCAATATTGCAACTAGTGTCATGAGACAAGAATTATTGTGGCTTTGACAACTTCTTGCAAGACTATTTCATCATGCACTAGAGATGAGATTGACACATTGTGATAATCAAAGTTGTGTCATGTTTTCAGAGAGTCTGATATTTCATGATAGGTCAAAGAAAATTGAGATCAAATCTCACTTCATCTAAAACATGGTGTAGAAAGGAGTAGTGAAGCTCTAGTACATATCCATAAACGAGCGGAATGTGGACATTCTCACCAGGCCTCATTCTAGTGGGGTCTATTTATAATTGAGAGACAAGCTTTGCATGATGCTTATGATCTCCTTCACTAAGAGGGAGTGTTAATATTCATGCAGTTTGCAGCATCGAACTTCTATATTCCACGGGATCATGATTATTTGACTAAGGGGGAATGGCACATTCACTAATGGGGCCATGCTAGTTCGGCTAGGGGTGAATGACATGAGGACGTCTTTTCCCCATTAGCCCTGGTGTGTGGATGGGGATATTGGCCCACGCTACTCACATTTCCTACTCTTGGATGGATTGATCTATTTTTTATAGAGTAGGGTCGATTTTCTTATTTAATGGGGGTTTTCACCTACCAATGGAATAAACACTTTTAGTTTAATGTAGAGTTTTGATATAGTCCAATTAAGTGAAGGAATTTCTTGTGTTGAGAGGCTTCTTAATGGGTATCAACTCAAAATTATATCTTTATATATATTATACATGAATGTTAGGAGACACTCATAAACATCACAAGATCATTCATATTTTATAGTGGAGGAGAAATTTTCAGCTGAGGAGAAATATATTTTTTATTGTTCCACTTCTACACTTAGGGGTCGCACGTGTTTGATCAGTGACTTTGACTAATTGGTGCAGTTGCATGTGTGAATGTTTAACCAGTTCACACAACCGCACCTGTGAAGATTTGAATACATGTAGTTGACTAATTTTGATCGCAAATGACCAACACTGACTACATGCAGTTTGACTAAGTTTGACCACAAGTAGTTTGATCGAGTTTAACCAGAATTGACCATTGTTGAGCACAAGAAGTTTGACCAAGAATTTTTACCGATTTTATCATCGAATTATAAGTTGAATTTTTACTGGTTTGACCATTGTTGACCAACAAAAATTTGGCTGGAAATTTGACTTGTAATTATGGCCCAAAATTCTAGAAAAATTATTATTTGTAAACCTTGCTAAAAAGACATTTTATCCTCAATAAAAGGTTGCTAGGTTTTCCCCTGGATTTGGTTTCCTAGGGTAAAAAATATTGTGTATATTATGCATGGCTATCTTTTTAAGACCTCTATTATTTCTGTTTCATTTACAATTAATATTCATGGGTGTAATTACACAACAACAACAATGGCATAAATAATAGTGTTTGAAAATTCATTAGGAAGTAATTATCAGATTAGAGAATTGTATTCTATTATACATTCCATAGGATTTCAACAAAAATGGCTATTGTGATAGAAGAACACAAAACTTTGATACTGCATAAATAATTGGAGAAGTTGTGGAAGATCCTACAGAAGAGTACATGATATGCAAGACATGGAATTTTTAATTCTCCTTAACGCTATAGAGATATTTTTTTAGGAAATTAAACAAGAAAACATGATTTTATACAAGATGTAGAACCAAAAAATGGTGGATATAGTGAAGCCCACTGTGAAAAAACAAGTGTAAGAGGAAATCAAAGTTGTCTTTGCAAAAATAAATAAAAATGTGCAAAGAATCTAGAAATGATTATTGGATTTGATTATGAAGCTAAGTTACATGTATGGTTTGAAAAGCCCATTTATAATGGATATGAAGACGAGTATGGAAAATGTGTCATAACTACAATAGAAGAGGGAATAGAAAATATTAGGGCAATAATTGAAATTGTTGAAGCTTTAGCAATAGTGGAAGAGGAGATGAAATAAAATGAAGATATTGTTTTGATCTTTACATAAGTTGACAAAAAATTTCAATCGCCAATAATTGAAGTACAAAAAAATGTAAAAGAAAAAGTAAATAAATATGACAATTAAAATGAGGAGATTTCGAAGAAGAACATCATAGTAAAGATGAAGGTGGAGAAGAAGAAAGTATACACATAATAGAAAGTTTAGAGCAAAAGGAAGAAAAACATCCAGAACATATAGGTGAGAAGAAATTCTACTAGTATGAAAAATTAAAACAAGTTTTTGAATTGATCTAAAGTATTGTAGGCCTTGCTAAGATGTAGACCAATAGGGAGTAGTGGTCGTTAGACACAATTACTCCCATTTTCTCGTATTTTTTGGTAGTTTACATAGAATATTTTATGAAACATTATTCATGCATGTGTAAGCCAAAATTACTATTGCCATTATTAGCATTACAATGTCATCCTAGATGATCTCTCCATGAGTTTTTGTCTCTCTTTATTGTTCCACTCTCAATCAATTCAAGTTGTTTGAACTAGAAAAACTACAAATCTCTTCTTTGTTATTTTCTGATTTGATTGTGAGTTATTTTTTATTTTTTAAATATTGTTGCCATTTTTTGTTTCCTCTTATCTCTATTAAGTGGAAATCCAAAGGAAAAAAGCACAATCTTAATTCTAGGGCTCTCTTTCCTTTTTTATTTTGTAGAATATTTACAATGATTGGACGATCATATATCAAATTACAAACTCTTTGGGTGACCACACCAAAGGTGAGGGATAACCATAATTTCAAACTTATAGGAAATTTAAATGAACTAGTGTTAGGAGGAGCATTCATGCTTTCCATGAGCTAGATGGTATGTAATTGAGAAGAATAACCATAATTTAAAACTTATAGGAAATTTAAATGAACAGTGTTAGGAGGATCATGCATTCTTTCCATAAGCGAGATTGTATGTAACTGAGAAGAAGAATTAGTTTTTTAAGAAAAACTATCTGGCCTTGGTGGAAATTTTCCATAGTTTACTCATTATTACCACCAAAGTTCCCAAATCATTCTACAATTATAGCTCTTTTTTGTTGGCTCAGTTGGGATTGACACAAGTTAAACTTCTGCTTCACATCAACAGAACCCTCAATCACTGGCCATTTTGGCAACAACCTGCAAGCATATTGCAGCCTCAGCTAAGGTGACTATGGGTGGTTTCAGAACCATGTTTCTGCAGCCTTGAGGGATTGTGCGGCGTAGCGTTATTATGCTTTTCAATGTTTATCTTCTAAAATACATCTAATTACTGTGTTGTATAATCTTATAAGCTACTTCACCATAAAAAATACTTCATATAAAGTAATATTAATATAACATAAGACTGTAACAACTACTTCGCATAAAAAAATATCAAGCAAATGTAACAATGCATAAAGACGATTTTTTTCCCAAAACTTACTTCTTTCTTTATTAAGATGTATCTTTTCAGGACATTTAACTTTCTAACTTTCGTACACGGCTATCGGGGGTCTTTGCAATAAGTTGCAGACACTTCCAAGGCCTCTGTGCACTCAGTTGCAGAGCCTTTCCTTAACTACCAAAGACAGATACAAACTAACCTGAGACCATCACAATTTCATGTCATCATTCCATGATCTTCTTCAAAGAAGTATTACATCTCTTTATATAAAATTAAATTTCTAAAAAACCACAGTGCACATACCATGGGCTCAAAAAAAAATCAAATAAAACTGTGGTACTCGTTACGAAATGAGGGGCCTCGACCCACGTCGAGCCCCTTTGTTATCACACAGTATGTCAAAATTACACTGTTGTGTGGTGTACTTCACACTCCTCTCCTAAAAACACGGAGTTTTGACCAAAATATAGGCCATGTTGGTCTGAACCCAACAAACACCCAAAACTCACATGTGACTCGTCCCAAGTCACTTATCTTCTTTGACCTTTCATCTTGCTTGTGATGTTGTTGTATGCGGTGTTGAACATCTGCAACACTTCTGGATATTGTTTTTCCTGACTACGGACTTCTTCTAATGCTTCCTCTATGACTAGTCCATTAATCTTATTCAATGTGGTTTCCTCCAACTGGCGAAGCTCCTTGAGCTTCCCATCGACTTCTAGTGAGAGTTGGAGAACCTCATCCTTCCAAGGCTGAGATATTTTTGTCAATGTTTGTTCCTCCTTCCTTAATTCTTCAATTTTCTTCTGAATGACCTTGCCCTAACTGATACTTGCTAGCTTTTGTGAAACTGCCAAGTTTTATGTTGTTGTCCTGATATCTTAGTTACTTCTGCTTTTACTTGATATCTTCTTCAATCTTCTCGATGTTTGGATCTCCTTGTAGCGAAGTCCAAATTTGTAATGTGTCATCCAGCGACTTACCACAGTCTGCCACTATTTCAAAGGTACCTGATACTGTAGTATTCACCTCAATCTCTCTTGGCTCCCAGACATCTAATGGCATGGTGGGCTACAAATTTATTTGCAGCTCAAAAATCTTGATCTCATATTCGAACTGAACATCCTTGACCTTCCGTTTTGATTCTTTGACTAAAAGGTCAATCTTTGCAACCTTGTGTTAGAATGGTTCCTCCTCATGGACATCCATGTCTAGAAATTCTCGACAGGTGGCCTTGACCACCTCTTTCAGTCTCTATTTCTGCTATTCCGCTATGTCCTTCTCCTAGATTGTCCTAGTAGAGCTGTTTATTCAGTGCAACTCTCTCTTTCTCTATCTAAATGGTTAATTTTGATGTGTGTTGCTCACTCTGCTTTAGCTCATTGGTAACACCTTCATGTAAGTCATGCGACACTAGGAGTAGTAGTGCTACAATATTCATGTTGACTTTGTTCCACGTCTTTGCTTGTTGCTGCATCTCGGAAGAGTTGAACTGTAGAGCTCCAGCATCATTCTCATGCCAAATTTTTTTTCTATAAGTATTACTTTCTGAGGTTCCTTGCTGAGTGGAGTTGGTTGTTTGTTGGTTTGTGCGAGAAGATTAAACTCTAATATACTTTTCTCAACCTTTGTAAGGAGTGCATCGTAGCCTCCCTCAGTCCTACCCGATGAATCCTCCACTAAATATTGAAATTTCTCTCCAATTTCTTCTAAGTCCACATTCGCAAGGACCATTGCCTCTGTGCCCTTAGACTTTTCCACCTTTTGTTTCTTTCTACCTTGTGGCGATAGTGCGCCCTTCATATTTATTTTCCCTTTTTATATAACTGTATTTTCCATTTCCTGTTTTCTGCCTTCAGGAGTATCCCCTTGATCCTTGTCTTTCTCCTGGTCATGTTCATGTTCTTGTTCTCGTTCTCATTCTTCTACGTCTTTTCCACTTGGATCGCCATACTACAAGGTTTGTTCTTGTTCTCTTTTGTTGTCTCCTAATCCCGTTTCCATCATATTAATACAATGTGTGGAAAATTACATCACTAACTTGATCAAATTATCTTTGGTTACTAAATATGGCAGTGGATGCCATGACTTCACCACATATCTCCCGACTTGCACATAAATCCCTCGGAAGTCTAATTTAATGTTCACCACAGTGTGATACTGTTCAAACAAGATACGTGACAACCTAGGATGTTGGTTCACCATGATATGAAGATCCATGTGATGTAATACAAAAAAAAATGTGATTTTCTTGAGCTCCCTTTTGTTTTGTGGTATGCCACAATGAGGCTTATCACACTGCTTTGCAGACATCTACTTCGACGAGAGGAAAATTTGAGCCCACTTTCTCCTTCTACACTAACATCACGATGATAAATATAAGCCATGTGTAGTGAAATGGTGTACCATTTTCCTGTGCTTTGTGGAAATCTACCAAAAATTCCCTAAATAAGTAGTTAGCCCAGTTATACTAGACTCCATTGTTGCACTATGCAGCTTTGGACACAACTGCAATAGGGACCTCATTCTATCTAAATTTTTGCATCATATTTCCAACTAAGATATGTGTGTCGAAGCGTACCCCCTGGTCACTAATTGAATTTATGTCATAGCCTCACTTCCCCTTAACTAGTTAGAACTTCTCCTTCATGGTTTCTACGATTTCTTTGTACTGGTATTTCCCTATTAACTCTTTGGCAGGGTCCCTTCCTTAGTATGGAAACCTAGTTATTTTCCATATAATAATTTCATCTATTGGTATCATCTTCCCCAGCCAAAGGAATCCATCGTGCACCAAAATGAGTAGTTGTCTGACACATGCGGTGTTCGGATTCCATCAACCAAAATGGGGTATATTGAACCTATTTAACAGACCTGATTTTTCCAACCCCTTCATCTAGCTGTGTGGTTCTAATCTTGTGACTATGATTTCTAGATAATGGACTTCCTTCAAGTATATGTTAGGTGTGTATTGTGGGTAGTTGCTTCGGTCAAGTATGAATCTAAAAAAATTAATTGTGGGATTTTTCCCAGCAAATCTCCTTCAAATGACATTTTCTCTGGTAGAAATATTTGGAGTCCTTGATAGGTTTGGCATTCAACTTTATTGGTGGAAAATATGGTGGTAGTGGTGATGGAATAGTTGCATCTTTTTTTTCCACTCTGCCTTGCTAGGCTTCTTCATCACTGTTGCATACAGATTGGGGTTCTGGTTGTGGTTTCACGGGATTTTTTTCCATTTTTTTCTTGGTTCTTTGTTCTACTATTTGCTTCTTCCTGGGTGATCTTCGTTGTGTGAGGGGAGAGGCTATTATAGTTGCACACGATGTTGTTGATGGTACTTCTATGGTTGTTGCAGGTGTATTATATGTCATTGCCTCCGTGATTCCTTGTTCACCTTTTTCTCTGATAATTAAGATAAACTCTTGGGGTTTCATGTAGCGCGATTTCTTCAAGTCTGCAATACTTACCAAATTTTAATCTCTCAAGTGCAAAGTGCCAAAATATTGTCATGACGCGGGTTTTTATAGCACTCTTGATCTTCCAACCTCATGTTAGATCACATTTCACATGGATTTGACTCATTAACTGCATATATCACCCTAGATTTGTGCCATACTGTCTCCATAAATGCTGCTTTTTGCTCCTCCAATGGCAATTTTCCCTTTTAACGGCCATATTTTTGGCAAACTTCAACAAACCTTCCATTGTAGTGAACAACACTTCCCATATCACGGTTCCTGTGAACTTCGAAATGTTCCAGACTATTGCGAAGTGATTTCCCTCGTCGATGCTCTTTTCTGCAGAGTAGTTTATAGTCCAGTGCCCACTTTTAACTTCAGTTGGCACTAAGGATTTCCTCATTTTTCTTCTTTAGACTGCAACTGTAGGGGCAGGGTTATTGTTGTAAAGCTTCAACCGACTCCCATTTACCCTTCCCTAAATAAATTCTCGATTCAACTTTTCCAACTGAACTGCTCCTCCATCAGTAATATGATTTATAATATAGGGGCCCAACCAATGTGTTTCGAATTTCCCTGGAAATTTTAAAAACTTACTATCATAGAGGAGGACAAGATCTCCCACTTTTACCATAATTATCTAGAGATGCAATAGCCCCAAACTTCACAACAATATAATATAATAGGATTGACAAGAGTTTTAAAAAGGAATTCGTTTTTATCTCATAACCCAAGGTATGTTGAAAACTTACAATTATTTCTAAGTTCATTATAAACTTTACAAACTCCATTTATTATGTTCGCAATGTTGTAGCTTCAATTAAAATTGCAACAAATATTGATACTGAGATATTTGTGAGAAGTAACTTCCTTCAAATAGTTATTTTCATACAAGAAATTAGCATAAGTGGTATTTCTAAATTAAATTATCATAGCCTTTAATATTTTTTTCATGGATAAATCATTTTTAACTGCTCATTGAGATCATACATACTCATCGTAATAAGAAAAACAGCATTTATGTAAAGATGAATGATTAGTAATCAATGGAAGTAACTTATTATTTTTCAAAAACATATATAATTAAATTTACAAAAATTACATATATAAACTAGAATGTATCAAATATATTAATAATAAAAAATTATAAGACATTTTTTCAATTTCAACAACTTCCGTGAATTTGTGGGGATGAAAATACTCAACCCTAGAAATTACCTTGGACTCCTCCAAAAAAATATGGTGGTTATTCTTCCAAGCATGTTCTGTAAGAGATGAGGACCGGGTCCTGCAATGCATAATATCAGCATCATGTTCTTGCATTCTCCTACTTATAGAATGATCGATTTCCCCAATCTAGGGAATCCCACAGGAACAGGGGATGAAATAGACGCCTTTCATGCACTTTGGGTCCAAAGGGTCGTTAACGTATTGGAGGGAACAAATAAATATGTTAAGAGACGTAAATATGGAAGAAATCCTATGTTTCTTTAAAATCCAAGCAATTTTGTCAATAGTACCATGGCTTAATGGAAGTTAAACGCTACCAAGTAATTCACCAGGATATTTTTTTTAGACCTCTACCAACATTGAAGAAAGCCTTAAGACCTTGACATTTACTAAAACCATTCCTCTCAATTACCCCAAGAAGATGGTCTTTCTCATCCTCCATGTTCTCATCATCCGAAACCCTAAGATATCTAGTGGCCAACGTGTTGAGAACCCCAACATTTTGAGCTTCAAAATGAGGAGAGCTAGCGTGAAGATACTTCTCAGTGTGGGTTTTATTTCGAAATACCTGGTGCAATAAATAACCATCATCATTCCTCAATATGAGCACATCTAGAAAATGAATGATACCATCAACTTGAGTTTCCATAGTTAACTTAGTGGAGCTAGATTAATCATTCAAGTGTTGGTGAAAATAATCCAACTTTAGACGAACATGAGACCAATTTATGAAGGTGTCATCTACAAACTGTTTCCATATCTTAGGCTTGAAAGGAGTTGAAGCCAAGGTGTTCAATTCAAAATATTCCATAAAAAGGTTGAAAACCATAGGGGAGAGAGGAGAATCCATGGCAGCACCGCAAGTCCATTGATATACCTCCCCTTCAAATCTAAAAAAGGGTCGAGGTAAGACATATTTCAACCAACTTAGCAGTGTTCGGATTCCATCACTATGCTCCAAGAAAAATCCTACTAGAGGATATTATTTGTAACATAGAATATGGTGTTAAATATTTATCTGATAATTTGAAGGATGTCATTAGGAAAGATTGTCTGGTGGTTCTCAGAAAAGCGACACCTCCCGAAAGCAATATCAGTAAACTATATTTAAGGCCCTTAAATCCCTTAATCATGACCTCGATATTGATGTTGTAAAGGAATATAAAGGTGGTGATGTTTTAATATTGAGAGAGAGGATTATAAAAGGAATATGCTGGACCATTTGTATAATCGCGGTAGTTACAAGAAGCTTTCGAAAAAAGCCATTAATAAGGTTTCTAATATTGTGACGACTGTTATTTAATCTAGTATCACTGTGGGTTCCATTAGCCACAATCTTATGTATAGAAACACTATCAATCCTAAGATATATGGACTTCCCAAGAATCATAAGATGGGGTTCCCCTCAGACCCATTTTTAATATAATTGGTGGCCCCACTTATCTTCTAGTGAAGAATTTAGATCAGAAGCTTAGACCTATGGTTGGTCATTCTCATTCTTTTATGAAGGATTCATCCTCCTTTATCAATGAGTTAAGAACTTGAGTTCCGATTCGAATGACACACTTGTGAGCTTCGATGTGGTCTCGTTGTATATCAATATCCCTATCATTGAGGCAGTTGGAGTGATCAATAGCATCACGGATCTAGACACTGCTAAGTTGGTTGAAATATGCCCTACCTCGACCTTTTTTATCTTTGAAGGGGAGTTCTATGAGAAGACTTGTGGTGTTGCCATGGGTTCTCCTATCTCCCCTGCGGTTTCCAACCTTTTTATGGAATATTTTGAATCAAAAGCCTTGTCTTCAGCTCCTTTCAAGCTTAACATTTGGAAATTTTTTTGTGGATGACACCTTCATAAACTCATCTCATGGTTGTCAAAAGTTGGATTCTTTTCACCAACACTTGAATGATAAATTTAGCTCCATTTAGTTCACTATGGAAACTGATGTTGATGGTAGAATTCGTTTTCTATATGTGCTCATCTCGAGGAATGATGATCGCTCTTTCTCGAACCAAATATTTTGAAAGCAAACACATACTAAGAAGTATTTTCATGCTAGCTATCACCATTTTCCAGCTGAAAATATTGGGGTTCTCAACATGCTAGCCACTAGAGATTTTAGGGTTTCTGATTATGAGCACTTAGAGGATGAGAAAGCCCATTTTCTTGGAGTTTTTGAGAGGAATGGATATAGTAAACATCAAGGCCTTAAGGTTTTATTAAATGCAGGCAGAGGTCCTAAACAAAAAAAATATCCTAGTGAATTAGTTGGTAGCATTTAACTTCCATTTATCCATGGTACAACTAAAATAATTGCTCATGTTTTAAATAAACATAGGATATCTTCCATATTTAGGCCTCTGAACACAATTTCTGGTTCCATTTGATCTGTTAAAGACACTTTGTACCCCAAGTGCATGAAAGGCGTCTATTTGATCCCATGTTCATGTGGGATTCCCAACATTGGAGAAATCGGTCGTTCTATAAGCAGGATAATTCAAGAACATGTTGTTGATATTAGGCATTGCAGGACTCAGTACTCATCTCTTGCGAAACATGCTCGGAAGACTAACCACCATATTTGTTTGCAAGAGTCCAAGGTAATTTCTAGGGTTGAGAATTTCCATCATCGCAAATATAGGGAAGCCATTGAAATTGAAGAAAGGTCTCATATGTTGAATAGGGATGATCGGTGAAACATTAGCAGCTATCAGATTCAATTTCTTTGCTCCTAGTATTGTTTATTTTCCTACTGTGGTTTTGTGTCTCTCTTTATTTTGGTTCCTTCTTCTTGTTTTTTTTGTGTTATATATATATATATATATATATATATATATATATATATATATATATATATATTATTTGTTTGTTTATTTATTACTATTATTATTACCATTATTTATTATTATTGTTTATGTGGGGTCTCATTTGCTAGTTGTGATGGTTTATTTTTGTTTTTAGTTGGTTATTATTATTATTATTATTATTATGTTTTAGGTTGTTAGTTTATTTAATTTTACGTTTGATTTATTTATTTATTTATTTTTAGAGTTTGTTTTCCAATTTTAGTGGTTGGGATTAAAATTATTTTATATAATAAGGTAAAATAGGTAGTTATGATTATTTGTTGGTGGATTTATTTTGCTTTGATTAATATGAATTTTATTATTATCTTTTATATTTTTTATTTTTACTGTGTTCTTATATTTTTATTTCTTGTGTTTATTTCCTGTTTTTATTTTTTATTTTATTTTTATTTCTTGTGTTTATTTCCTGTTTTTATTTTTTATTTTTTCTCATTCTATTTCGTTATTTTTAAAAATATTTTGTTGATTATGATTATAATATTTTATTAAACGTAGTTATAAATATTTTTGTAACGTTAAAGTATATTATTTTATTAATTTATAGTTGGTTTACATCAATGTCTCTTGCACATCTCTACAATATATATTTGGTTAAATGTTTTCGATCAACACAGTGATCATTATCGTGATGATGAACTACACTAAGTAGTTCAAAATGGATCCATAAATTATGATGTGATTTTCTGGAAGAGTTTTTGAAGTAGATATGGATAACAAAAGTTTACAATCTCAAATATTATAACTTTTATTTTTAATTAAAATGGATTTTATTATTAAATAATAATAATAATAATAATAAATTAATATTATTATTTAATATTAATTGTTTATCGAGCTGTCTTTAGTGCGACTTTTTGAAGGCTTTTCCAGTAGAATTTTCCAATCTAATTTCTCTAAAATCCCGTAGGAATTCATTGAAAATTGAAGTCTGATGGGTAACCTTGCACAATCGAAATGCCCTAGAGGTTTTTTAGGGTCTTGAATCCATATATACAATGAAAAAACTAGTTTAAATAACATAAATTAAGACTTCACTTCAAATTGGAGTATGGTTATGATTTTTCTTCTTAAAAATGTCATTATTTGGATTTTCAAATTTTTTTAATAATTTTTATATAGTATTTAGATCGATTTTAAAAGATTTGTAATAATCACTTTTATTAAATGTTAAAATTATACAATAAAAATATAATTAGGTTTGGAAGAAAGTTGAATTTATTTTAAAATATATATACAAATTAAATAAAAAATTAAAATAATAATCATTTTAACCAAAATCCAATACTAATTATAAGTTTTTATAAAACTAAATTATTTAAAATAATCTTCCTAAACTTTTATTTGGATTAAAAGAAAAAACTAAATAGTGAAACATACCTTTTTCATATATATATAAACTAAAAATTGCATCAATCATATATGCTTTGTTAACAAAATTATATATATATATATATAAACTATATAATCAAACATACCTTTTTCATATATATACTGGAAATTACATCAATCATATATGCTTAGTTGACAAGATTATCTTAATATAAAATAGTTACATTATGCACTTCGCATTATAATACATATTAAATGTATATTTCAAAATGTTTCACTCTAAAAATATATTTTTGTTTATATGAATCACTTTAATGTTAAGAAGTGTGCCATTATAAAATATCATTGGCGTAATTGAATGTGACAATATAAAATATTATTGTTTATATGAATCACTTCGGTGTTAAACAGCGTACAATTATAAAATATCATTGGCGCAATTGAATGTGACATTATAAAATATTATTAGTAATCTCATCTGAAAAATTTATTGGTAACCGATAGAGGCGTGAGATGTGGCATATGCAGAGGATAGGGGTGGAATCCAATGTGTACTCATTACACTTTTCAGGTGCCCGAACGCGAAGTGGTGACTACATTCGTCATTAGTGAAGCTCATTGCGAGTGTGAGAATCTCATCTTGGCAGATGTATTGTCCTAGTGCATATCCATCCAATGTACGAAAAAATGGTGTAAGGTCAAAAATCATTATAAAAGAAATGAGACGACAACAATGAAAATCCAGGAAAAATAAAATAAAACATTAAAATATAATAATTTTAATTATTTCGCTAATGTTAACTTTATAAATAGTAAATTAATTTTTAGTCAAACTAACAAATTTAGATCCAACAACCGGTCAAATATGCTTGAATTACACAGTACAATTTTTGTTTTTTATTATTCATTTGTTTATCAATTTTTATATTTCATCATCTTATATTTTTGTTATTAAAAATTATGATTTTTGGATATTAAGATGAGGATTCAATCTATGTGCAAAATATTTATGGGTTATTATGTTAAATGTTTTCAAACAATTATCAAGTACAAATATTTATGAGGCCATAAGATTATAAGGTTCAATGTAGAAACAAAAATAATAACGATTGAGTAAGATTTTTTCTCATTCGACAACCCTTGGATGACAACATTCTTTCAAAAAATGTAACAACAACCAAGTCTTTAGAAGACTGGAATATTCAAGAAATGACATACAGTGAAGGGGCCACAACAATAATCAATAGTGTTGTAGTTATTGATGAAAATTTTGATGTTTATATAGTTTGCAACATCGGGAAAACATTCTGCCATGGGGTCATGGTGGTTTGACTAAGGAGGAAGGATACAATCACCCATGGGGCCATGTTTATTTGGCTAGGGGTGAATGGCTCAGGAAAGTGTTTTGACCATTAGCCTTGGTGTCTCACTCGAAGAGATTGGCTTACAGTACTCACATTTCCTCCTTTGGGACGGAGTGATCTATTTTTTATAGAGAAGGGTTGATTGCTTATTTAATGCAGGTTTCACCCACTAGTGGAATAAATAATTACAGTCTAATGTTCATTTGTGATGAAGGTTCATTAAGTGAAGGGGTTTCTTATGATGAGAGGCTTTTGAATGGGTCTCCACTCAACATTAGAGCTCTATATATAAATATATGTGCATGTGAGGAGACACTCATCAACATAGCAAGATCTTTTATCTTTTCTAGTGCATGAGAAATTTCCAGCTAAGGAGAAATCAATTTTCTATCATTTCACTTTTTCTCTTGGAGTTCACATGTGTGACTCTTTGACTAGGTTTGATTAACTAGTTTGACCAATAATTACAACCACATGTGTGAGAGTTTGACCAACGAATACGACTAGTTTGTACCACTGTACATGTGAGAGTTTAACCACATGTAGTAAAAGCTAGCATTGACCACAAGACGTTCACCAAGTTTGATCGTAATATAAAACATGATGACTGGAATTTTTATTGATTTTGACCATAATTGATCAAGTTTGATCACGGGAAATTTCATTGAGTTTGACTATTGTTGACCAACATTAACCACAATAAGTTTGACTGAGTTTAACCATAATTCATCGAGCTTGAATGCAGGAAATTTGATCAAGTTCACCATAGATTTTTTAGTTGAATTTTGACTTTTTTTTTGACTGCGCATCAGCTAGTAGTAGTTTGACCAAGGACTAGGAAAATTTGGCCACGAAAAAAAATGATTTGTAAACCTTATTGAAAATAAAATTTCTCCTCGAAAAAAATGTTGTATTTGAACCCTTAGTTAAGGCGAGAAGGGTGAATGGGTTTAATACATGTATGGGTACCAAACTTTCCTTTAAACTTATTTACACCTTCATTTCATGATCAAATTAATATATAATGAAACAAAAATCTTAATATGTGAGCAGCAAGCATTAAGCAGATTAAGTACAGAACATCAACACATAATCATCATGCACATGGACAATAGATATAAGTGGAAACCCATAAGGGAGAAAACCACATCTTATTATTTTTGTGATGCAAAGGCAAGCTCCAACTCCCTCTCACCACTGATTTTCTATAGGCTCCAACCTACAGGAGGCTACTACCTCAAATTCTGCAAGCTACAACTTGCAAGGAAGCTCCAACTCCCATCTGTTTTCTGCAAGATAAAACCCACATGAGGCTCCTACCTCCACCAGCTACAACTAGACATCTATCAAGCTACAACTTGAAACGGAAGCACCAAATCCCATGTATTTTCTGTAGGCTATAACCCACAGGAGGCTCCTACCTCAACCAGCTACAAATAGACATCTATCAAGCTACAACCTGATACAGAAGCACCAACTTCCTCACTCTAGAATAAAATCATATGCTGATTTACCTGGATATCAGCTCTACTTTTCTCCTTCTTCACTGCTGCCCTTCCAGCCTTCAAATTTGTTTCATATCAGCTCTGGATCTTCACAACATCTCTATCTACTCTCTCTCATTCTTCCACACTCTAACATTTTGCAACTCTCTTACATTCTTCTGCTCTTTTCAATTCTGCAGCTTTCTAACCTCTTCTGCACTCTTCAAATCTGTTGCACCCTTTCTCTTTCTTCCTCTAACCTCCTCATATTTTTGCATACTGATATTACCTATTTTATATAGATAATTTTATGATTGTTTGCATTCTACAGGGAATATGAAGTGAATAATCATGACTCTTGCCTTTCACCCACTCATTTCCTCACTTAGCATATTCTGAATGTTACAACAATATATACAATCATTACAGTACCAAATTGGAGTTTTTCTTTGCCTAGGAAGACTTGCCTTTGCATCAAAAACAATATAAAATAATTAATACATTTACAGTTACAATAATATTCCAATTTAGCCCTTTTATCTTCTTAGCTTTGATGTGTGTTTATCCTCTTCTACTTTCTGCTTCTTTGTCTTTTATGCTTTTGCAGTTATATTTCAACTGTGCTGCATAACTACCCTTTTTTCCCAACTAGACCGATGTTGTTGCACTGTTCTACACGAGTTTCAGGTCCTTTTTCTTACATGATCCTTTTCTTGCTATGTTCATACTTTTATTTTGTTACCTTACTGTTTTCTTCGGCGTTCAACCTTTTCGTTTGACTCACTGCCGCAACGCTATTCTTCACAAGCTCGTAGTACTTTGCTATGCGTTCAAGTCTTTTCTTTGTGACCTATGGGATATGGCCCACACAAACTCCCTTTTAACATGTGGATTACAATTTTCGAGTTTTATAAACATACATACGTTTTAGCAATCAAGCAACGCATATTAACATACATACGATTAGAAATCAACACTGTATGCTTTATAACATGGCGCATATAACAGGACGCACATATACGCAGAAGAGGAGTTTTCAGGTCCCACAATCCTAGAACCAATCACAACAAATCACAAATACTTGCCCACAACTTTTAACATTTAGAACTTAAACATATCTCCTATCTTGTGTGATATGTGATCGCATCTCATTGCATCCAACTTACCTTACTATGCGAACCTTAAGCACAAAACCATAAACTTTGCGATGTGCGCTAATGCGTAGTGTCGACACATGGCTCCTCCCTTTCAGCGCATCGCAAATTTCAAACCTTACCGCATCCCAAACAAATTAATATTTCTTAGCGCTATTTGCTAGCATTTGCGATGTACTGACTCACGATTCGCCGTTCACTATTGATCTACCCCCAGATCTAATGGTCCTCATATGCTCGTACTTCACACTTTATAAGATTTATTTTGTGGTTATACTCTATTTCTTGCGATCTACGATGCTGCGCTGTGCCAACTTGTGTCTTCTCCATTTCTCATCACAAATACTTTAACTTACCATGTGACGCCTTAATGCTAAACTTTTAAATGTTGTGATTTGCGAAATCACTCCTGATGTGATTCAAACTTTGCCTTCCATCTCTAACCTTCACTTTTGCGATCTAATCCTGACCATCTGTTCCCCTCCTTTGGAAATTTTCTAAGTGATCCCTGCCTTAGTCAATTTTTGTTTGTTTATCCTATCACCACTCTGCAACACCAATTCCTCCACGCTACTCCTCCTGAGCTTGTTCTGTATTCTTCAACTCGATTCTCTCCTAAACTTTATACTGCCGTTGCTCTGCAACACCGGTTCCTCCACGCTTCTCCTTCCTTATCTTTATTCAGTTTCTAAATGCGTTGATCTCTCCTGAGCTTGTTCTTGTATTCGATATTCACTCTGACTTGGTATTATTTCGCTTGTTTCACGCCTTTGTCGCTTCTCTACTGCCTTCGCTTCCTCTATTACCTTTGTTGCCTCTGCTGCCTCTATTGGCTCCGCTTCTTCGTTGCTTCTGCGAATCTCTCCTGAGCTTGTTCATATGGTTATTAATTTCGACTTGAGATTAATATGCTTGTTGCATGCCTTAAACGTGTTGATCTCTCTTGATCTTGTTTTGATGTCTTTACTCCTTTTCTGCCATAACTGATTCTCTACTGCCTCTACTTCTTTTTGCTGCCTTTTCTGCCTCTGTTGCCTTTACTGCCTCTCTGCTACCTTTTTTTCCTTTGCCTCTGCTTCTTTGTGCATTGTTACCTGATCTGATCCTTTGTCTTATTACTAGTTCTGGTGCTGCTCCTTTGTGCTCCTTTGGCATCAATGACAATATTCGCAACAGTCTCCCCCTTTGTAATTGATGGCAACACATCCCCCAATACTCTAATACTTCCTCCCCCTTTCATTCTGAGAAGTGTCTTTTCTTTCTTCCTCTGCTTGCTTTTCATAAGAGCCTTTCTTCTTCTGCTTTATTTTCCTCCCCCTTTGACATCAATGGCAAAGGGTTTCAAATTTCCCAGTGTAGTTTCTATCCTTGCATTATTTCTCTCTGAGTTGTGCTTAGGCCTTCTTCTTCTGACTTTATACCTTGCTGCTCTAGACTGGTGTATCAGAGTTGTTGGGATAACACTTTGAGAATCATTGAACTTGTATGTATATACACAGTAAGTTGATACCATCCCAAAGCTCGAACTCCTTGCACTTGTATAAAGCTGAAAGTGATGATAAGGACACTTCATAAAACACATTGTACGAGACTTATATAATCATAGATGCATTATTGGAATAATACAAAAGTACCAAGAATGCTCCATACGACATATAAAGTATGCTCCAAATATACTTCAGTCTATATTATAATCTTCATTTGAGATACGTATCTGTTGAGGAAGGTTGTATATGTAATATGTCTTCTTCTGCTACACACATCTGCAGTACACATATGTTCAAATATGATGATGCCAATATATCTTTTGTAGATGTGGTTCAACTTTACTGCCGATTGTTGGTGATATGTGCTAGACTGCTGATAGGGATTTTACACTAACAGCCGAAAGTTCCTTGATACTTATATGAACAATAAATCTCCAGAATCCTTATGAATTGTTGTAAAACTAGACCGTCTTTCAATCTAAAAGACCCAGTGACTTTAACACTGCAGAGAGTATTTTCAAAAACAAACCATTAAGGCTGGATACATTCAATGCATTGGTCAGTATTCACTTATCAACTATGCAATTTTATTTATGACATAAGGGGGTATGTATGTCAATGATCAACCTTTCTGCAATTGGGAAATACCAACAATTCCTTTATGCTAAAGTAGGCTTTAGATGAATCAATAAAATACTCTTGAGCTTCAAATGTAAGATTAACATAACTATTCCTTCATACTTCAGATAATTTGCAATAATCAGAGAAACCAGAGCTTAATTCACATATACTCTAATGTTGATAACGCTAGGAATACTCCCTTGATGTACTTATGCCATAATACTCTGATCTTGAGGACCTGTACCATACCACTGCTCCACTGATAACACTTGGTATTCTGATGATAGGCAGGCTGTTTGTTCCAAATACCAATTGATACTAATTTGATAAATCATGTTGTAATTTCCCTTCGTCTCGTACATGCACCCATAGTTAAAAAATCCTTCATAGTTTCTACTATTGATCTCTCCACTTTTCTCAACAGCAATCATCAATATACTGAATCTAATCTTGGCATCATTAACCTTTTTCTTATTCTATTATTCTGTTTTAAAATAATATCACTGCATATTCCTTTCTAAGACTACTCCAGAACCATTGCTTCTCTATATACACTTCAAATGTTCTAACATAATGATCTTCGGGAAGACATCTTCAATTTCTTTACTTGGATTCTACAAGGGGAGACCACTCATAGTTTTATCACTCATTTAACTGTTGTCCTCTAAGGGGACCTTCTATAGATGAGTGATGTAATGATATAATGATGATAAAAATTTCTCTTACTCATCCTTCTTAATTTTGTTTCATTGTTAACTCTTGTAGTGTGATGCACAATGTGATCATCCTTTATGGATCTTTCCAATTCTAAAGCTCAAAACATAATTTTTTATACTTTAACCATTCATCACTTAGTGTGTTGTTGTCTTCTTACCTTATATGTTCATGGCTGATGTTCCCTCTACCACCATGGTTGATTGCTGCCTTCTCTCCTTCCATCAACATGTTGGCTAGTGAATGCTTCAGGAATCCTTCTTCCTATATAGTTCTGTATCAGAGGAATTGTCCTTTCCCTTCTTGAACTTTTAGTTGTTCTTATTCCAAGGATCTCTTCTTAGACTACTTTTATGGGTACAGTTTATGAACTTTTCTCCCCCTGGGATGTTGCTTCTTATATATTACTGGCTGGATATTTGCGTTGCTTCCTAGAGCAGCTCTCCCTGACACTATCATGGATACATTATGTTATTGAAGTAACATGCTCCCCCTTTCTCTTTTCCTTCCATACTTTATTTGGGTTCTTCATAATGTCTGCACTTCTTTTTGATTCACAATTTTGTCTGATTTGATTGGATTCCATCATCTATCTAGAGTTCTTTAATGTATAGGGAAACTTACAGTATTTTTCTTTGTGACCACGCTTGTGTCATGAATAACATCTTATTTTACCTAAGTAGGGTTGAGCTAATGTATGGCATTTTATTCCCCTTTTTTAACACAATTTACATTCAACAGATTTATGTCCAAATTCATGCATGAAAAACAGTAGACATGGAAATGATTTGTATACCTGGTGATAGATTTTCTTCTCCATTTGTTTTCTTGAGGTAGTATTTTCATTTTCTGCATCTTTTGCTAGTTGGACTAGATTTGCTTTGTCTTACAGTATGCCATAATATGTCCAGGTTTGTGGCAGGAAACACAACTGATACTTCTCATAAGAGGAAATAACCTCCTTTGACTGCTTCCCAATTTATTCAATTCATATTCAGGAGTGTATGAGCTTGTTGCAGCTGACTGTTTCTTCGTTTTGTTCTTGGTCATTTGAGGTTGCAGCTTGTTTTTGTTTACTTCATTACCCATCAAGGTCTTGCTGGATCTCTTTTGGGTTGCTTCATCATCTTTCTCAATGTCTTCCTTTTCTGAGTTTTCCTTGGAGGTAATCTCATACCCTAGCTGCTTACACAACCTTCTCCTTTATTCTATCAGTCTTCTAGCTATAATAATCTTAGATTGCTGAGAGTTATCATTTTATTTTATTATAATTTTCACAAAAGTGATATTATTCTTATCCTCAACCTTGGACTTATTGTTTTCTCCTTCATAGCCTATCCTGGTCTTTATAAGAGGAGATCTTTGAGCATTTGTTATTTTGTCCAACTGTTCATATCTTTTCATCCGTGGAGTATTCATAGATAATTCCCTTTGTCCCTTTTCTAATTTCTTTCTCAGGCATACTACTTGTTCTTCCAATTTCTCTTGCTCTTGATTTTTATCATTTATTTTCTTTATCAGAATGTCTTCAACCTTCTTAGCTTCTTCAAGTTCTAATTTCAATTGAATGAGGTTTTCCGAACTTGGTTCTTCCTTTACATATTTCAGGAGAATGTTTGTTTTTTGCACTTGAGTTTAAGTCTGTTTATTTCCTCCAGGGCACTCATTAGCTCCCCAACAAGATCTACCTCACCTTCTTCCTCATCTTCCAGAAGGAATCCTTTAGGTTCTTCTTGGCCATCAACAAAAATTCAGTGGTTCCTTATTCATTTGAGGATCCATGTAAGCTTTCAAATGCACTGCTATCTTGTTGGGCATAAAATCACTTCCTATTGAATCTCTTCCCTTTCTTCTAGTTATATATTTTGTTTTTATTTGTCTCTTGTGGTTGATTCTCTGCTCTCTTATGGGGAAATTTTGAAGCATAGTGCCCCACACTTCCACAATTAAAGCACTTGAATGGAAGTTTACCTTTATACTTACCTGTGCCTTTCTCCAATCTTCTGAGAAATTTGGCCTCTTCTTCATCAGAGAAGGAGCATGTACCTTCCTTTTATTCTCTACACTTATTAGCCTTACAGGCTACCTCCCTCACATTTGACTTCCATTTTGGAAGTCTCATCTCATACACCGTCAAATTTCCAAGCAATTGGTTCATGGTTAATGTTTCCCAGTTTGTTGTTTCTTTTATGGCAGAAACCTTAGGGTTAAACCGGGATGGTAAAGACCTCAATATCTTTTGTACAATTACACATTCCTTAATGGTTTATCCTAAATATATCATGTTATTCACAACTTCCACAACCTTAAATAAGAAAATGGCTTCATCCTCATCTTAATTCATTTTTACATTTTCAAACTGAGATCTATAGGCTTGCAGTTTTTCCATCTTCACATTTTTATCTCCCTCATGGATACTTTCTAATGTATCCCATATTTCTTTGGAAATCACACTGTGCATTACTTTGAAAAATTATGACTCACACAGACCGCTCAAAAGTGCATTCACTTCTTTTTCATTGGCTATGAAATTTTGTTTTGCATCTTTTGCTGTGTCAGTATCCTTTGGAGCATATCCTTCTTCCACAATAGCCCAAACTTCTATTCCTAGAGACATTATGTATGTACCCATTCTTATTTTCCAGAAAACATAGTTTGTGTGAGTAAACAATGGGGCTTTATTTGTTGAGCATCCTTCTAGGCTGGCCATCTTGGGGACCTAGGATTTCCTTCCAATTGTTAAGCTAAAACGGAAGGAAATTGGCTTTGATACCAATTGTTGAACACTTAGGTAAACTAAGATGGGGGGTGAATCAATTTAATACATTCATGGACATTTAAACTTTCCTTTAAACTTATTTACACCTTCATTTCATGATCAACTTATTATATAATGAAACAACAATTTTAATATGTGAGCAGCAAGTATTAAGAAGATTGAATACGGAAAATCAACACATAATCATCATGCACATGGACAACAAATATAAGTGGAAACCCATAAGGGATAAAACCACATCTTATTATTGTTGTGATGCAAAGGCGAGCTCCAACTCCCTCTCACCACTAATTTTCTGTAGGCTCTAGCCTACAATAGGCTACTACCTCAAATTTTGTAAGATAAAACTTTCAAGGAAGCTCCAACATCCAACTGTTTTCTACAGGCTACAACCCACAGGAGGATTCTACCTCAACCATCTACAACTGGACATCTATCAAGATAAAACCTGAAACAGAAGCACCAAATCCCATGTATTTTCTGTAGGCTACAACCCACAGGAGGCTCCTACCTCAACCAACTACAACTGGACATCTATCAAACTACAACCTGATACGGAAGCACCAACTTCCTCACTGTACAATAAAATCATATGCTGATTTACCTGGATATCAGCTTTGTTTTTCTCCTTCTTCGTTGTTTCCCTTCCATCCTTCAAATCTGTTTCTTATCAACTATGTATCTTCACAACATCTCTATCTTCTCTCTCTCATTATTCCATTCTCTAACATTCTACAGCTCTCTTACATTCTTCTGCTCTTTTCAATTATGCAGCTTTCTAACCTCTTCTGCAGTCTTCAAATCTATTGCACCCTTTCTCTTTTTTCCTCTATCCTCCTCATATTTTTGCATACTTATATTACATGTTTTATAAAGATAACTTTATGACTATTTGCATTCTACAGGGAATATGAAGTTAACAGGAAAGACTCTTGCCTTTCACCCACTCATTTCCTCACTCAGCATATTCTGAATGTTACAACAATATATACAACTATTACAATATCAAATAGGAGTGTTTCTTTGCCTACGGAGACTTTCCTTTACATCAAAAATAATATAAAATACTTAATACATTTACAGTTACAATAATATTCCAATTCAGCCCTTTTAGCTTCTTAGCTTCGCTGTGTGTTTGTCCTCTTCTACTTGTTGTTTCTTTTTCTTTTTTGTTTCTGTAGTTATATTTAACTGTGCTACATAACTTCCCTTTTTTCCTGACTCGACCCATGCTGTTGCACTGTTATGCATGTGTTTCGGGTCCTTTTCCTACCTTAGCCTTTTCTTTTTGTGTTCAGACTTTTCTTTTGTTACCCGAGTCTTTTCTTCCACATTGAGCCTTTTCATTTGACTCACTGCAGCAACATTGTTCTGCATGAACTCTTGGTCCTTTGCTACGCATTCAGTTCTTTTCTTTCTGACCTGTGGGATATGGCCCATATAAACTCCCTTTTAACGCACGGATTACAATTTTCGAGTTCTATCAATATACATGCATTTCAACAATCAAACAATGCATATTAGCATACATACGATTAACAATCAACAACGTATAATTTATAACATGTCGCATATAACAGGACACACATATAAGTGGAACAGGTGTTTTTGGGTCCTACAATCCTAGAACCAATCACAATACATCGAAAATACTTTCCCGTAACTTTTAACGTTTATAACTTAAACATATCTCCTGTCTTGTGCGATATGCGATCGCATCCAACTTACCTTACCATGTGAACCTTAAGCACAAAACCATAAACTCTGCAATGTGCCCTAATCCGCAGTGTCGACACGTGGCTTCTCCCTTTCACCTCATCACAACTTTCTAACCTTACCGCATCGCAAACAAATTAACATTTCTTAGTGCTATTTGCTAACATTTTCGATGTGCGGGCTCGCGATTCGCCATTCGTCATTGATCTGCCCCAAGATCTAATGGTCCTCATCTGATCGCACTTCGCACTTTATAATATTTACTTTGTGGTTATACTCCATTTCTTGCGATCTGCGATGTTGCGCCTTGCCAACACGTGTCTTCTGCATTTCACATCGCAAATACTTTAACTTACCATGCAACGCCTTAATTCTAAACTCTTAAATGTTGTGATTTGCGAAATCGCTCTTGATGCGATTCGATCTCCATCGTCCATATCTCGCCTTCACTTTTGCTATCTAATCCTGACCGTCCGTTCCCCTCCTTTGAAAATTTTCTAAGTCATCTCTACCTTAGTAGATTTTTTTTTGTTTATCCTATCGCCACTCTGCAACACCGGTTCCTCCACGCTACTCCTCCTGAGCTTGTTCTGTATTCTTCAATCTGATTCTCTCCTGAGCCTTATATTATCGCCACTCTGCAACACCAGTTCCTCCATGGTGCTCCTCCCTGAGCCTTATTAAGTTTCTAAATACGTTGATCTCTCCTGAGCTTGTTCTTCTATTCGCTATTCACTCCGACTTGGGATTATTTCGCTTGTTGCACGCCTTTGTTGCTTCTCTGTTGCCTTCGCTGCCTCTGTTGCCTCTACTTCTTTGCTGCCTCTGATTCCTCTGCTTCTTTTTTGCTTCTTCGAATCTCTCCTAAGCTTGTTCTTATGGTTATTCATTCCAACTTGAGATTATTATGCTTGTTTCACGCCTTAAACACACCGATATCTGCTAATCTTGTTTTTCTTCCTTTTCTCCTTTTCTGCCTTAACTACTTCTCTACTACCTCTTCTTCTTTCTGTTGCCTTTGCTGCCTCTGCTCCCTTTTCTACCTATCTGCTCCCTTTGCTTCTTTGATACCTATGCCTCTTCTTATTTGTGCATTGTTTCTTGATCTGATCCTTTGTCTTACTTCTAGTTCTGGTGCTGCTTCTTTGTTCTCCTTTGCCATCAATGAAAATATTTCCAACATATTGAGTGTCCTAGGGTAAGTAATATTGTGTCTATTATGAATGGCTATCCTTCTATAATCTTTGTTTTTTCATTTGCATTTACATTTGAGTTATTTTCAGTGTAATGATTCAATGATAATAGTGAAGTAAGAAATATTGTTTGAAAACGAATGAGGAAGTAATTATTATATAAAAAAATTATATTCTACTGTGTATGATATAAAATTTCAGCATGGAATGAAAGATTTGTTTATGATAAACCATTGATTTCAACTTTTTTCAATATCAAAAGAAGGATTTTTCAAAGATCAAGTGTTTCAAATGTCATACATTTGGTCACTATGCTTCATTGTGTCCTCAGAAGAAAAGGAAGGGAAACAAACATACATTAATAACCGTTGTTGATGATGATGGTGAACATATAACATAGAAGAATGGAAAGGAATATAAACTTGATAAGGTTACATATGGAATACAGAAATAATATTTCTTTATCTCTTCCTAAATGGTGTGATTAAGGAAGAAGTGTACATAGAGAAACCTCAGGGATTTATGTTACATGGGAAGGAGTCCCATGTGTGTATATGAAAGAATACTTTCTATATAATCAATTACGAACCCAGGGCATGATAATTAGGGTTAATGGATACTTGATGATTTTGGGCTTCCCCAAGGGTGATACAAATCATAAACTTTAATACAAGGTTGTTGATGGTGATCCTTTGACCTTGTTGTTGTATGTTGATGACATGTTCCTTACTAAAGCAAAGAGGCTCATTGTCAGGTGAAATATGGAATTAGCTTTGAAGTTCTAGATGAAGGATATTGCTTTGATTCTTTATTCCTTTGGATTGGATGTGTGGCAAAGGCGAGGTGATATATTTATTAGATAAGGGAAGTACACATTTTAGATCTTGAGGAGATTCGGTATGATGGATTGCATGTCCATGGAAACATTTATGTTGACAAATATGAAGAATTTAAATGATTCTGTTCTATATTTATGTATCTCAAATTCCGCTATATACGAGTAGTTGATTAGATCCTTGATGTACCTAGCTAATAGTAGGATAGATATTTGATTTTCTATGAGCATCCTCATCTAGTTTATGGTTGAGTCAAGGCATGTACACTAGGTTACAGTGAAGTATGTGTTGAGGTACCTATGTGGCATTCTTGGATATGATTTGAGATATGTCTCAGGTGGTTATGTGGCGATGGAGGGATATACTGATTCTGACTAGGACGAGAGTGTAGTGGATACAAAGATCACCTCAGGGTGTTACTTTAGCTTGGGATAAACTACAATATCCTAGTTTACTAGGAAGAAAACTTTTGTCTCACTCAATATAACAAAAGAAATGTATATTCAATATTGCAGCTAGTGTCATGAGACAAGAATTACTGTGGCTTTGACAGCTTCTTGCAAGACTATTTCATTATGCACTAGAGATGAGATTGATAAATTGCAATAATAAAAGTTGTGTCATCTTTTCAGAGAGTCCGGTATTTCATGATAGGTCAAAGAAAATTGAGATCAAATCTCACTTCATCTGAAACATGGTGTAGAAAGGAGTAGTGAAGCTCTAGTACATATCCATAAACGAGCGGAATGTGGACATTCTCACCAAGCCTCATTCTAGTGGGGTATCTTTATAATTTAGAGACAAGCTTTTCATGATGCTTATGATGTCCTTCACTAAGAAGGAGTGTTAATATTCATGTACTAAGGGGGAATGGTACATTCACTAAGGGGCCATGCTAGTTCGGCTAGGGGTGAATGACATGAGGATGTCTTTTTCCCATTAGCCCTGTTGTGTAGATGGGGATATTGGCCCACGCTACTCACATTTCCTACTCTTGGATGGATTGATCTATTTTTTATAGAGTAGGGTCGATTTGCTTATTTAATGGGGGTTTTCACCTACCAATGGAATAAACACTTTTAGTTTAATGTAGAGTTTTGATGTAGTCCAATTAAGTGAAGGAATTTCTTGTGTTGAGAGGCTTCTTAATGGGTATCAACTAAAAATTATATCTTTATATATATTATACATGAATGTTAGGAGACACTCATAAACATCACAAGATCATTCATCTTTTCTAGTGGAGGAGAAATTTTTAGCTAAGGAGAAATATATTTTTTATTGTTTCACTTCTACACTTAGGGGTCGCACGTGTTTGATTAGTGAGTTTGACTAATTGGTGCAGTTGCATGTGTGAATGTTTAACCAGTTCACACAACCACACCTATGAAGATTTGAATACAGTTAGTTGACTAATTTTTATCGCAAATGACCAACACTGACTACATGCAGTTTGACAAAGTTTGACCACAAGTAGTTTGATCGAGTTTAACCAGAATTGACCATTGTTGAGCACAAGAAGTTTGACCAAGAAATTTTACTGAGTTTATTATCAAATTATAAGTTGACTTTTGATTGGTTTGACCACTATTGACCAACAACAATCTGGCTGGAAATTTGACTTGTAATTATGGCACAAAATTCTAGAAAAATTATTATTTCTAAACCTTGCTAAAAAGACATTTTATCCTCAATAAAAAGTTGCTAGGTTTTCTCCCGGATTTGGTTTCCTAGGGTAAAAAACATTGTGTATATTATGCATGGATATCTTTTTAAGACCTCTATTGTTTCTGTTTCATTTACAATTAATATTTATGGGTGTAATTACACAACAACAACAATGGCATAAATAATAGTGTTTGAAAATTCATTAGGAAGTAATTATCAGATTAGAGAATTGTATTCTATTGTATATTCCATAGGATTTCAACAGAAATGGCTATTGTGATAGAAGAACACAAAACTTTGATATTGCATAAATAATTGGAGAAGTTGTGGAAGATCCTATAGAAGAGTACATGATATGCAAGACATGGAATTTGTAATTCTCCTTAATGCTATAGAGATATTGGGTTAGGAAATTAAACAAGAAAACATGATTTTATACAAGATGTAGAACAACAAAATGGTGGATATAGTGAATCCCACTGTGAAAAAACACGTGTATGAGGAAATTGAAGTTGTATTTGCAAAAATAAATAAAAATGTGCAAAGAATCTAGAAATGATTATTGAATTTGATTATGAAGCTAAGTTACATGTATGGTTTGAAAAGCCCATTTATAATGGAGATGAAGACGAGTATGGAAAATGTGTCATAACTATAATAGAAGAGGGAATAGAAAATATTAGAACAATAATTGAAATTGTTGAAGCTTTAGCAATAGTGGAATAGGAGATGAAATAAAATGAAGATATTGTTTTGATCTTTACATAAGTTGACAAAAAACTTCAATCGCCAATAATTGAAGTACAAGAAAATGTAAAAGAAAAATTAAATAAATATGACAATTAAAATGAGGAAATTTCGAAGAAGAACATCCTAGTAAAGGTGAAGCTGGAGAAGAAGAAAATATACACATAATAGAAAGTTTATAGCAAAAGGAAGAAAAACATCCAGAACATATAGGTGAGAAGAAATTCCACTAGTATGAAAAATTAAAACAAGTTTTTGAATTGATTTGAAGTATTGTAAGCCTTGCTAAGATGTAGACTAATAGGGAGTAGAGGTCATAATTAAGGGTGGTTGTTAGACACAATTACTCGCATTTTCTCGTAGTTTTTGGTAGTTTACATAGAATATTTTATGAAACATTATTCATGCATGTGTAAGCTAAAATTACTATTTCCATTATTAGCATTACAATATCATCCTAGATGATCTCTCCATGAGTTTTTTTCTCTCTTTATTGTTCCACTCTCAATCAATTCAATTTGTTTGAACTAGAAAAACTACAAATCTTTTATTTTTTATTTTTTGATTTGATTGTGAGTTATTTTTTATTTTTTAAATATTGTTGCCATTTTTTGTTTCCTCTTATCTCTATTAAGTGGAAATCCAAAGGAAAAAACCACAATCTTAATTCTAGGACTCTCTTTCCTTTTTTATTTTGTAGAATATTTATAATGATTGGACGATCATATATCAAATTACAAACTCTTTGGGTGACCACACCAAAGGTGAGGGATAACCATAATTTCAAACTTATAGGAAATTTAAATGAACTAGTGTTAGGAGGAGCATTCATGCTTTCCATGAGCTAGATGGTATGTAATTGAGAAGAATAACCATAATTTAAAACTTATAGGAAATTTAAATGAACCAGTGTTAGGAGAAGAATGCATGCTTTCCATAAGCAATATTGTATGTAACTGAGAAGAATAATTAGTTTTTTAAGAAAAAATATCTGGCCTTGGTGGAAATTTTCCATAGTTTACTCATTATTACCACCAACGTTCCCAAATCATTCTACAATTATAGTTATTTTTTTTTGGCTCAGTCGGGATTGACCCAGGTTAAAATTATGCTTCAGACCAACACAACCCTCCATCACTGGCCATTTTGGCAACAACCTGCAAGCATATCGCAGTCTCAGCTAAGGTGACTATGGGTGGTTTCAGAACCAGGTTTCTGCAGCCCTTAGGGATTGTGCGGCGTGGCATTATTATGCTTTTCAATGTTTATCTTCTAACATATATCTAATTACTGTGTTGTATAATCTTATAAGCTACTTCTCCATACAGAATAATTCATATAAAATAGTATTAATATAACATAAGACTGTAACAACCAATTTGCATTAAAAAATATCAAGCAAACGTAGCAATGCATAAAGACAATTTTTTTCCCAAAACTTACTTCTTTCTTTATTAAGATGTATCTTTTCAGGACATTTAACTCTTTGACTTTCACACATGGCTATAGGGGGTCTTCGCAATAAGTTGCAGACACTTCCAAGGCCTTTGTGCACTCAGTTGCAGAGCCTTTCCTTAACTACAGAAGACAGATACAAACTAACCCGAGACCATCACAATTTCATGTCATCATTCCATGATCTTCTTCAAAGAAGTATTACATCTCTTTATATAAAATTACATTTCTAAAAAAACATGGTGCACATACCATGGGCTCAACAAAACAATCAAATAAAACTATGGTACTCGTTACGAAATGAGGGGCCTCGACCCACGTCGAGCCCTTTTGTTATCACGCGGTATATCAAAATTACACTGTTGTGCGGTGTACTTCGCACTCCTCTCCTTAAAACTTGGAGTTTTGACCAAAATATAGGCCATGTTGGGCTGAACCCAAGAGACAACCAAAACTCACATGTGACTCGTCCCAAGTCACTTAGCTTCTTTGACCTTTCATCTTGCTTGCGATGTTGTTGTATGCGGTGTTGAACATCTGCAACACTTCTGGAACCTGTTTTTCCTGACTACAAACTTCTTCTAATGCTTCCTCTATGACTGGTCCATCAACCTTATTCAATGTGGTTTCCTCCAACTGGCGAAGCTCCTTGAGCTTCCCATCGAATTCTAGTGAGAGTTGGAGAACCTCATCTTGCCAAGGCTGAGATATTTTTGTCAATGTTTGTTCCTCCTTCCTTAATTCTTCAATTTTATTCTGAATGACCTTGCCCTGACTGATACTTGCTAGCTTTTGTGAAACTTCCAAGTTTTATGTTGTTGTCCTGATATCTTCCAGTTACTTCTGCTTTTACTTGATATCTTCTTCAATCTTCTCGATGTTTGGATCTTCTTGTAGCAAAGTGAAAATTTAAAATGTGTCATCCAGCAACTTACCACAGTCTGCCACTATTTCAGAGGTACCTGATACTATAGTATTCACCTCAATCTCTCTTGGCTCCTAGACATCTAATGGCATGGTGGGCTACAAATTTATTTGCAGCTCACAAATCTTGATCTCGTATTCGAACTACACATCCTTGACCTTCCTTTTTGATTCTTTGACTAAAAGGTTGAGCTTTGCAACCTTGTGTTTGACTGGTTCCTCCTCACAGACATCCATGTCCAGAAATTCTAGACAGGTGGCCTTGACCACCTCTTTTAGTCTCTATTTCTGCTATTCAGCTATGTCCTTCTCCTAGATTGTGCTAGTCGAGCTGTTTATTCAATGCAACTCTCCCTTTCTCTATATAAATGGTTAATTTTTATGTGTGTTGCTTAATCTGCTTTAGCTCATTGGTAACACCTTCATGTAAGTCATGCGACACTGGGAGTGGTAGTGCTACAATATTCATGTTGAATTTTTTCCGCGTCTTTGCTTGTTGCTGCACCTCGGAAGAGTTGAACTGTAGAGCTCGAGCATCATTCTCATGCCAATTTTTTTTTCTATAAGTATTACTTGCTGAGGTTCCTTGCTGAGTGGAGTTGGTTGTTTGCTGGTTTGTGTGAGAAGATTAAACTCTAATATACTTTTCTCAACCTTTGTAAGGAGTGCATCGTAGCCTTCCTCAATCCTGCACCATGAATCCTCCACTAAATATTGAAATTTCTCTCCAATTTCTTCTAAGTCCACATTAGTAAGGACCATTGCCTCTATGCCATTAGAATTTTCCAGCTTTTGTTTCTTTCTACCTTGCGACGATAGTGCACCCTTCATGTTTCTTTTCCCTTTTTTCTATAACTTTATTTTCCATTTCCTATTTTGTGCCTTCAGGAGTATCCTCCTGATCCTTGTCTTTCTCCTGCTCATGTTCATGTTCTTGTTCTCGTTGTCATTCTTCTACGTCTTTTCCACTTGGATTGCCATACTGAAAGGTTTGTTCTTCTTATCTTTTGTTGTCTCCTAATCCCATTTCCATTAGATTAATCCAATATGTGGGAAATTACTTCACTACCTCGATCAAATCATCTTTGGTGATGGGATCTTGGGGGAGAGGCCCCCAAGATCTAAAAAGTTGAAATAGATCTGACAAGATCTGCAAAATTAGAATGCCAGAAAAGAAGAGAGAACACAAAGAAAATAAAACCACAAAGAAACTTGTTTTATTAAAACAGAGAATAACTTTAGAAGCTACATTGTGGCGGAAAATCCGTCCTTTTACAAAGTGAGGCTTGTTATTTATAGCCTTTTTTGAGATACAATACCATAGGTGGATACCATGGGCCAATACCATGGGTAGATACCACTTACAATACCATGGGTAAATCCCATGTGTGGATGAATACCATGGGTGGATACATACCATGGGTCACCTATAATACCATGGGTGAATAAATATCATGGGTGGATGAATACCATGAGTCGATGCCATTTACAATACCATGGGTAAATTCCATGGGTAGATGGATAATATGGGTAGATGAATAACATGAGTTGATGCCATTTTCCATTCGGATCATTCCTCCCTCCTTAAGAAGCAATGGTCTCCATTGCGTGAAGTTCCCTCCTGAGAATCATTTTTTTGAATATGAAGAACCACTGAAGAGAAGGGTTTTGTGTAGTTAACCCATAACCGTGATGGACGAAGATCCGAGGATAGAGATACCCTGTAATGCTTGTGACCAACTGTGATATTGACAGTGTGCGGCATAGCAAATGGACTTCGATGAAGTGTGGGTTTGTGGATGAACCAAAATCATGACAAACGAAGATCCGAGGATAGAGATACCCTATAATTCTTGTGACCAACTGTGTGACTAACAGTGTGCGGCCTAGCAAATGGACTTCGATGAAAATGATTTTGTGTAGTTGACCCATAACTGTGATGCTGATTGTTGATGAATTAGCAGGTGCCTACATAGCTTGGGGTGGGAGGGCACGTCTCCAAATAACCCAAGCCGAACACTGCTATGATCAAACTAATGAATGTGAAGCATGTGCCTACTAAAGCGGGGTGGGAGGGCACGTCTCCAAAGGGAACTCGCTCCGAATGCTGCTCCAGATTTAAAATGAGCATAACTCGGTCAATATAACTCAAAATATTTATTATAACCTATTTTTGGAAATGGAATGATCATTCTGCATCATCTTATGTGTTTGAAACTACTATCTGGAGACTCTAGACTCTCAGATTTGCGCTGGAACTGGCACGCCGTCACAAAATTTCTGAAAAAATAGTTGATTTTAAATCAACGATAACTCCCACATCCGGACTCCGATTCAACCGATTTTTTTTTTGAACTTGGGTGATTTTTCAAGAGGAGCTCAGATCTATCTCCATTTCTCTGAAATTTTGTACTAAAAATGGCAAAAAATGACAGGAGAGCCGCCGTCCATGAATTGTCGTCAGAAAAATTGCTTCAACATTGCTGATTTTGAATTAGCAATATCTCCCTCATCCGAACTCCAATTTGGCCGATTTTTTTTTTGAATTTGAGTATTTTTTCGCAAGGAATCCAGATATGGTCTTTGTTTTTGCAAATTTTTTACCAAAAGTTTCAGATCTGATCTGAAAACTCGCCGCCCAAAAACATTCATGGATTTTGCTGAAGATTGCTGCAAAACATTGAAGCTGAAATATGTTTCAAACCCTCATTTCCATGGAGGCATAACCTGAATCTGATACCACTGATCCAGATCTTGGGGGGAGGCCCCCAAGATCTAAAAAGTTGAAATGGATGTGACCAGATCTGCAAATTTAGAATGCCAGAAAAAAGAAGAGAGAACACAAAGCAAATAAAACCACAAAGAAACTTGTTTTATTAAAACAGAGAAAAACTGTAGAAGCTACATTGTGGCAGAAAATCTGTCCTTTTACAAAGTGAGGCTTGTTATTTATAGCCTTTTTTGAGATACAATACCATAGGTGGATACCATGGGCCAATACCATGGGTAGATACCACTTACAATACCATGGGTAAATCCCATGAGTGGATGAATACCATGGGTGGATACATACCATGGGTCACTTATAATACCATGGGTGAATAAATATCATGGGTGGATGAATACCATGGGTCAATGCCATTTACAATACCATGGGTAAATTCCATGGGTAGATGGATAATATGGGTAGATAGATGTATGAGTTGATGCCATTTTCCATTAGGATCATTTGGTTACTAAATATGGCGATGGGTGCCATGGTTTTGGATGCCATGACTTTGCCACATATCTCCTGACTTACACATAAATCCCGTGGAAGGCTAATTTAAAGTTCGCCACAGTTTGATACTGTTCAAACAAGATAGGTGACAACCTAGGATGTTGGTTCACCATGATATGAAGATCCATGTGATGTAATACAAAAAAAATGTGATTTTCTTGAGCTCCCCTTTGTTCTGTGGTATGCCACAATGAGGCTTATCCCGCTGCTTTGCAGACATCTACTTTGACGAGAGGAAACTTTGAGTCCTCTAGCTCCTTCTACACTAACATAAATATAAGCCATGTGTAGTGAAATGGTGTACCATTTTCCTGTGCTTCATCGAAATCTGCCAAAAATTCCCTAAATAAGTAGCTAGCCCAGTTATACTAGACTCCATTGTTGCACTATGCAGCTAAGGACACAACTGCTATAGGGACCTCATTCACTCTAAATTTTTGCATCATATTTCCAACTAAGATATGTGTGTCGAAGTGTACCCCCTGGTCACTGATTGAATTTATGTCATAGCCTCTCTTCCCCTTAACTAGTTAGAATTTCTCCTTCATGGTTTCTACGATTTCTTTGTACTGGTATTTCCCTATGAACTCTTCGGCAGGGTCCCTTCCTTAGTATAGAAACCCAATTATTTTCCATATAAGAATTTCATCTATTGGTATCGTCTTCCCTAGCCAGAGGAATCCATCATGCACCAACATGAGTAGTTGTCTGACACATGCGATGTTTGGATTCCATCAACCAAAATGGGGTATATTGACCTATTTAATTGACCTGATTTTTCCAACCCCTTCATCCAGCTGTGTGGTTCTAATCTAGTGACTATGATTTCTAGATAATGGACTTCCTTCAAGTATATGTTAGGCGTGAATTTTGGGTACTTGCTTCGGTCAAGTATGAATCTAAAAACTTTAATTGTGGGATTTTTCCTAGCAAATCTCCTTCAAATGACATTTTCTCTGGTAGCAATCCTTCGAGTCCTTGATAGGTTTAGCATTCGACTTTATTGGTGGAAAATATGGTGGTAGTGGTGACAGAATAGTTGCGGATTTTTTTCCACTCTGCCTTGCTAGGCTTCTTCATCACTGTTGCATACAGATTGGGGTTATGGTTGTGGTTTCACGAGATGTTTTTCCATGCTTTTCTTGGTTCTTTGTTGCTTGCTTCTTCCTTGGTGATCTTTGTTGTGTGAGGGGAGAGGCTACTACAGTTGCACACGATGTTGTTTATGGTGCTTCTGTGGTTGTTGCAGGTGTATTATATGTCATTTCCTCCCTGATTTCTTGTTCACCTTTTTCTCTGATAATTAAGATAAACTCTTGGGGGTTCATGTAGCGCGATTTCTGCAAGTCTGCAATACTTACAAAATTTTAATCTCTCAAATGAAAAAGTGCCAAAATATTGTCATGACGTGGGTTTTTATATCACTCTTGATCTTCCAACCTCATGTTAGCTCACATTTTACACGGATTTGGCTCATTAACTACATATATCACCCTAGATTTGTGCCATCCTGTCTCCATAAATGCTGCTTTCTGCTCCTCCAATGGCAAGTTTCCCTTTTAACGGTCATATTTTTGGCGAACTTCGACAAACCTTCCATTGTAGTGAACAATCCTTCCCGTATCACAGTTCCTGTGAACTTCAAAATGTTCCAGACTATTGCGAAGTGATTTCCCTCGTCGATGCTCTTTTCTGCAGAGTAGTTTAAAGTCTAGTGCCCACTTTCAACTTTAGGTGGCACTAAGGATTTCCTCATTTTTCTTCTTCAGAGTGAAGCTGTAGGGGCGGGGTTATTGTTGTAAAGCTTCAACTAATTGCCATTTACCCTTCCCTAAATAAATTCTCAATTCAAATTTTCCAACTGAACTGCTCCTCCATCAGTAATATGCTTTATAATATAGGGGCCCATCCAATGTGTTTCGAATAACCCTGGAAATTTTACAAAATTACTATCGTAGAGGAGGACAAGATCTCCCACTTTTACCACAATTATCTAGAGATGCAATAGCCCCAAACTTCACAACAATATAATATAATAGGAGTGACAAGAGTTTTAAAAAGGAATTCGTTCTTATCTCATAACCCAAGGTATGTTGAAAAATTACAATTATTATAAAATTTCCAAACTCCATTTATTATGTTTTCAATGTTGTAGCTTCAATTAAAATTACAACAAATATTGATACTGAGATATTTGTGAGAACTTCCTTTAAATAGTTATTTTCATACAAGAAATTAGCATAAGTGGTCTTTCTAAATTAAATTGTCATAGCCTTTAATATTTTTTTCATGGATAAATCATATTTAACTGTTCATTGAGATCATAGATACTCATCATTATAAAAAAAACATCATTTATGTAAAGATGAAAAATTAATAATCAATGGAAGTAACTTATTCTTTTTCAAAAACATATATAATTACATTTATAAAAATTACATATATAAACTAGAATGTGTCAAATATATTAATAATAAAAAATTATAAGACATTTTTTCAATTTCAACAGCGTCTGTGAATTTGCGGTGATGAAAATACTCAACCCTAGAAATTACCTTGGACTCTTCCAAAAAAATATGGTGGTTATTCTTCTAAGCATGTTCTGTAAGAGATGAGGACCGGGTCTTGCAATGCATAATATCAGCATCATGTTCTTGCATTCTCCTGCTTATAGAATGATTGATTTCTCCAATCTAGGGAATCCCATAGGAACAGGGGATCAAATATACGCCTTTCATGCACTTAGGGTCCAAAGGGTCATTAAAGAATTGGAGGGAAAAAATAAATATGTTAAGAGACGTAAATATGGAATAAATCCTATGTTAAAATCCAAGCAATTTTGTCAGTAGTACCATGCATTAATGGAAATTGAACGCTACCAAGTAATTCACTAGATATTTTTTTCTAGGACCTCTACCAACATTGAAGAAAGCCTTAATACCTTGATGTTTACTAAAACCATTCCTCTCAAATACCCCAAGAAGATGGTATTTCTCATCCTCCATGTTCTCATCATCCGAAATCCTAAGATATCTAGTGGAAAACGTGTTGAAAACCCCAACCTTTTGAGTTGCAAAATGAAGAGAGCTAGCGTGAAGATACTTCTCAGTGTGGGTTTTATTTCAAAAGACCTGGTGCAATAAATAGCAATCATTATTCCTCAATATGAGCACATCTAGAAAAGGAATGCTACCATCAACCTCAGTTTCCATAGTTAACTTAATGGAGCTAGATTAATCATTAAAGTATTGTTGAAAATAATCCAACTTTAGACAAACATGAGACCAATGTATGAAGTTGTCATCTACAAATTGTTTCCATATCTTAGGCTTGAAAGGAGTTGAAGCCAAGGCGTTCAATTCAAAATATTCCATAAAAAGGTTGAAAACCATAGGGGAGAGAGGAGAATCCATGGCAACACCACAAGTCCATTGATAGACCTCCCCTTCAAATCTAAAAAAAGGTCGAGTAAGACATATTTCAACCAACTTAGCAGTGTTCAGATTCCATCACTATGCTCCAAGAAAAATCCTACTAGAGGATATTATTTGTAACATAGAACATGGTGTTAAATATTTATCTGATAATTTGAAGGATGTCATTAGAAAAGATTATCTGGTGGTTCTCAGAAAAACAACACCTCCCGAAAGCAATATCAATAAATATATATTTAAGGCCCTTAAATCCCTTAATCATGACCTTGATATTGATGTTGTAAAGGAATATAAAGGTGGTGATGTTTTAATCATTGAGAGAGAGGATTATAAAAGGAATATGCTGGACCATTTGCATAATCGCGGTAGTTACAAGAAGCTTTCGAAAAAAACCATTAATAAGGTTGCTAAGATTATGATGACTGTTATTTAATCTAGTATCACTGTGGGTTCCATTAGCCACAATCTTATGTACAGAAACACTATCAATCCTAGGATTTATGGGCTTCCCAAGATTCATAAAGATGGGGTTCCCCTCAGACCCATTTTTAATATAATTGGTGGCCCCACTTATCTTTTAGAGAATTATTTAGGTCGTAAGCTTAGACCTGTGGTTGTTCATTATCATTCTTTTGTGAAGGATTCATCCTCCTTTATCAATGAGTTAAGAAATTGAGTTCTGATCGGAATGACACTCTTGTGACCTTCGATGTGGTCTCGTTGTATACCAATATCCCTATCATTGAGGTAGTTGGAGTGATCAATCGCATCACGGATCTAGACACTGCTAAGTTGGTTGAAATATGTCCTACCTCGACCTTTTTTTATCTTTGAAGGGGAGTTCTATGAGAATACTTGTGGTGTTGCCATGGATTCTCCTATCTCCCCTGCGGTTTCCAACCTTTTTATGGAATATTTTGAATCAAAAGCCTTGGCTTCAGCTCCTTTCAAGCTTAACATATGGAAATGTTTTGTGGATGACACCTTCATAGACTCATCTAATGGTTGTCAAAAGTTGGATCCTTTTCACCAACACTTGAATGATCAATTTAGCTACATTAAGTTCACTATGGAAACTGAGGTTGATGGTAGAATTCGTTTTCTATATGTGCTCATCTCAAGGAATGATGATGGCTCTTTCTCACACCAAATATTTTGAAAGAAAACACATACTAAGAAGTATTTTCATGCTAGCTATCACCATTTTCCAGCTGAAAATATTGGGGTTCTCAACATGCTAGCCACTAGAGATTTTAGGGTTTCAGATTATGAGCACTTAGAGGATGAGAAAGCCCATCTGCTTAGAGTCTTTGAGAGGAATGGATATAGTAAACATCAAGGCCTTAAGGTTTTCTTAAATGCAGGCAGAGATCCTAAACAAAAAAAATATCCTAGTGAATTAGTTGGTAGCGTTCAACTTCCATTTATCCATGGTACAACTGAAATAATTGCTCATGTTTTAAAGAAACATAGGATATCTTCCATATTTAGGCCCTTGAACACAATTTGTGGTTCCCTTTGATCTGTTAAAGACACTTGTACCCCAAGTGCATGAAAGGTGTCTATTTGATCCCATGTTCATGTGGGATTCCCAACATTAGAGAAATTGGTCATTCTATAAGCAGGATAATTCAAGAACATGATGTTGATATTAGGCATTGCAGGACTTAGTCCTCATCTCTTGCGAAACATGCTCGGAAGACTAACCACCATATTTGTTTGCAAGAGTCCAAGGTAATTTCTAGGGTTGAGAATTTCCATCATCACAAATTGAGGGAAGCCATTGAAATTGAAAAAAAGGTCTCATATGCTGAATAGGGATAATTGGTGGAACATTAGCAGTTGTCAGATTCAATTTCTTTGCTCCTAGTATTGTTTATTTTCCTTCTTCTGTGGTTTTGTGTCTCTATTTATTTTTGTTCCTTCTTCTTCTTGTTTTTGTGTTATATATATATATATATATATATATGTATTATTTGTTTGTTTATTTATTACTATTATTATTACCATTATTTATTATTATTGTTTATGTGGGGTCTCATTTGCTAGTTGTGATGGTTTGTTTTTGTTTTTAGTTGGTTATTATTATTATTATTATTATATTTTACGTTGTTAGTTTATTTAATTTTATGTTTGATTTTTGTTTTTTGTTTTTAGAGTTTTTTTTCCCATTTTAGTGGTTGGGATTAAACTTATTTTATATAATAAGGTAAAACAGGTAGTTATGATTCTTTGTTGGTGGATTTATTTCCCTTTGATTAATATGAATTTTATTATTATCTTTTATATTTTTTATTTTTACTGTGTTCTTATATCTTTATTTCTTGTTTTTATTTTTTTATTTTTTTTCATTCTATTCCGTTATTTTTTTAAAATATTTTGTTGATTATGAATATAATATTTTATTAAATGTAGTTATAAATATTTTCCTAACGTTAAAGTATATTATTTTATTAATTTATAGTTGGTTTACATCAATGTCTGTTGCACATCTCTACAATATGTATTTGGTTAAATGTTTTCGATCAACACAATCATCATTATCGTGATGATGAACTACACTAAGTAGTTCAAAACGGATCCATAAATTATGATGTGATTTTCTGGAAGAGTTTTTGAAAAGTAGATATGGATAACAAAAGTTTACAATCTCAAATATTATAACTTTTATTTTTAATTAAAATGGATTTTATTATTAAATAATAATAATAATAATAATAATAATAAATTAATATTATTATTTAATATTAATTGTTTATTGAGCTGTCTTTAGTGCGAATTTTTGAATGCTTTTCCAGTAGAATTTTCCGATCTAATTTCTCTAAAATCCCGTAGGAATTCATTGAAAATTGAAGTTTGATGGGTAACCTTGCACAATCGAAATGCCCTAGAGGTTTTTTAGGGTATTGAATCCATATATACAATGAAAAAACTAGTTTAAATAACATAAATTAAGACTTCACTTCAAATTGGAGTATGGTTATGATTTTTCTTCTTAAAAATGTCATTATTTGGATTTTCAAATTTTTTTAATAATTTTTATATAGTATTTAGATCGATTTTAAAAGATTTGTAATAATCACTTTTATTAAATGTTAAAATTATACAATAAAAATATAATTAGGTTTGGAAGAAAGTTGAATTTATTTTAAAATATATATACAAATTAAATAAAAAATTAAAATAATAATCATTTTAACCAAAATCCAATACTAATTATAAGTTTTTATAAAACTAAATTATTTAAAATAATCTTCCTAAACTTTTATTTGGATTAAAAGAAAAAACTAAATAGTGAAACATACCTTTTTCATATATATATAAACTAAAAATTGCATCAATCATATATGCTTTGTTAACAAAATTATATATATATATATATAAACTATATAATCAAACATACCTTTTTCATATATATACTGGAAATTACATCAATCATATATGCTTAGTTGACAAGATTATCTTAATATAAAATAGTTACATTATGCACTTCGCATTATAATACATATTAAATGTATATTTCAAAATGTTTCACTCTAAAAATATATTTTTGTTTATATGAATCACTTTAATGTTAAGAAGTGTGCCATTATAAAATATCATTGGCGTAATTGAATGTGACAATATAAAATATTATTGTTTATATGAATCACTTCGGTGTTAAACAGCGTACAATTATAAAATATCATTGGCGCAATTGAATGTGACATTATAAAATATTATTAGTAATCTCATCTGAAAAATTTATTAAACCTTTTATTACTTTAATTTAATTAAACTTGTTAAAAAAAGAAAATCAAAATTTTAACCAACGACTGACAAAGCCAGGAGACCGCTTAGGTTGCCGCCCTCTTATCTCATCTGTCCATACAATACACTTTATGTAACCGATAGAGGCGTGAGATAGGGGTGGAATCCATTGTACGCGAACTGGTGACTACATTCGTCATTCGTGAAGCTCATTGCGGATATGACTGCAGCGTTTGAAGCTCATTCGTGACTGCAGTGTTTGAAAACCAACGGCGGATATGACTGTCCTAATGCATATCCATTCAATGTACGAAGGATATCCATAATATTAATTAGAGTCTCGGTTGTACAACAATCAACACGGAGGAGTAATTGTATAGATGAAGAATCGTTATAAAAGAAATGAGACGACAACCAATGAAATCCAGGAAAAATAAAATAAAACATTAAAATATAATAATTTTAATTATTTCGCTAATGTTAACTTTATAAATAGTAATTTAATTGTTAGTCAAACCTTCAACAAATTTAGATCCAACAACCGGTCAAATGTGTGATTACCTTACCAGTGACATTTAATAATAATAATAATATAACTTTAAGAAGTAAAAGATAAAGAATACATACACTATAGTTACAATTTTTGTTTTTTATTATTCATTTGTTTATCAATTTTTATATTTCATTATCTTATAATTTTGTTATTAAAAGTTATGATTTTTGGATATTAAGATGAGGATTCAATCTATGTGCAAAATATTCATGGGTTATTATGTTAAATGTTTTCAAACAATTATCAAGTACAAATATTTATGAGGCCATAAGATTATAAGGTTCAATGTAGAAACAAAAATAATAATGATTGAGTAAGATTTCTTCTCATTCAACAACCCTTCGATGACAATATTCTTTCAAAAAATGTAACAACAACCAAGTTTTTAGAAGACTGGAATATTCAAGAAATGACATACAATGAAGGGGCCAAAACAATAATCAATAGTGTTGTAGTTATTGATGAAAATTTTGATGTTTATATAGTTTGCAACATCGGGAAAACATTCTGCCATGGGGTCATGGTGGTTTGACTAAGGAGGAAGGATACAATCACCCATGGGGCCATGTTTATTTGGCTAGGGGTAAATGGCTCAAGAAAGTGTTTTGACCATTAGCCTTGGTGTCTCGCTCGAAGAGATTGGCTTACAGTACTCACATTTCCTCCTTTGGGACGAAGTGATCTATTTTTTATAGAGAAGGGTTGATTTTTTATTTAATGCAGGTTTCACCCACTAGTGGAATAAATAATTACAGTCTAATGTTCATTTGTGATGAAGGTTCATTAAGTGAAGGGGTTTCTTATGATGACAGGCTTTTGAATGGGTCTCCACTCAACATTAGAGCTCTATATATAAATATATGTGCATGTGAGGAGACACTCATCAACATAGCAAGATCTTTTATCTTTTCTAGTGCATGAGAAATTTCCAGCTAAGGAGAAATCAATTTTCTATCATTTCACTTTTTCTCTTGGAGTTCACATGTGTGACGCTTTGACTAGGTTTGATTAACTAGTTTGACCAATATTTACAACCACATGTGTGAGAGTTTGACCAACGAATAAGACTAGTCTGTACCACTGTACATGTGAGAGTTTAACCACATGTAGTAAAAACTAGCATTGACCACAAGACGTTGACCAAGTTTGATCATAATATAAAACATGATGACTAGAATTTTGATTGATTTTGACCATAATTGATCAAGTTTGATCACGGGAAATTTCATTGAGTTTGACTATTGTTGACCAACATTAGCGACAATAAGTTTGACTGAGTTTAACCATAATTCATCGAGCTTGAATGCAGGAAATTTGATCAAGTTCACCATAGATTTTTTAGTTGAATTTTGACTTTTTTGACTCGCATCAGCTAGTAGTAGTTTGACCAAGGACTAGAAATTTGACACGTAAAAAAAATGATTTGTAAACCTTATTGAAAATAAAATTTCTGCTCAAGAAAAGAATATTGTGTTGAACCCTTAGTTAAACTGAGAGGGGGGGTGAATCAGTTTAATACATGCATGGAATTTTAAACTTTCCTTTAAACTTATTTACACCTTCATTTCATGATCATCTTACTTTGTAATGAAACAACGATATTAATATGTGAGCAGTAAGTATTAAGCAGATTACATACAGAACATCAACACATAATCATCATGGACATGGACAACAGATATAAGTGGAAATCCATAAGAGAGAAAACCACATCTTATTATTGTTGTGATGCAAAGGCAAGCTCCAACTCCCTCTCACCACTGATTTTCTATAGGCTCCAACCTACAAGAGGCTACTACCTCAAATTCTGCAAGCTACAACTTGCAAGGAAGCTCCAACTCCCATCTGTTTTCTGTAGGATACAACCCACATGAGGCTCCTACCTCAACCAGCTACAACTAGACATCTATCAAGCTACAACTTGAAACGGAAGCACCAAATCCCATGTATTTTCTATAGGCTACAACCCACAGGAGACTCCTACCTCAACCAGCTACAACTAGACATATATCAAGCTACAACCTCATACAGAAGCACCAACTTCCTCACTCTAGAATAAAATCATATGCTGATTTACCTGGATATCAGCTCTACTTTTCTCCTTCTTCACTGCTGCCCTTCCAGCCTTCAAATTTGTTTCATATCAGCTCTGGATCTTCACAGCATCTCTATCTACTCTCTCTCATTCTTCCACACTCTAACGTTTTGCAGCTCTCTTACATTCTTCTGCTCTTTTCAATTCTGCAACTTTCTAACCTCTTCTGCACTCTTCAAATCTGTTGCACCCTTTCTCTTTCTTCCTCTAACCTCCTCATATTTTTGCATACTGATATTACCTGTTTTATATAGATAATTTTATGATTGTTTGCATTCTACAAGGAATATGAAGTGAATAATCATGACTCTTGCCTTTCACCCACTCATTTCCTCACTTAGCATATTCGGAATGTTACAACAATATATACAATCATTACTATATCAAATTAGAGTTTTTATTTGCCTAAGAAGACTTGCCTTTGCATCAAAAACAATATAAAATAATTAATACATTTACGGTTACAATAATATTCCAATTTAGCCCTTTCATCTTCTTAGATTTGATGTGTGTTTATCCTCTTCTACTTTCTGTTTCTTTGTCTTTTATGCTTTTGCAGTTATATTTCAACTGTGCTGCATAACTAGCCTTTTTTCCTGACTCGACCGATGTTGTTGCACTGTTCTACACGAGTTTCGGGTCCTTTTTCTTACATGATCCTTTTCTTGCTATGTTCATACTTTTATTTTGTTACCTAACTATTTTCTTCTGCGTTCAACCTTTTCGTTTGACTCAGTGCCGCAACACTATTCTTCACAAGCTCCTAGTACTTTGCTATGCGTTCAAGTCTTTTCTTTGTGACCTGTGGGGTATGGCCCACACAAACTCCCTTTTAACGTGTGGATTACAATTTTCGAGTTTTATAAACATATGTTTCAACAATCAAGCAACGCATATTAACATACATACGATTAGGAATCAACACTGTATGCTTTATAACATGGCGCATATAACATGATGCACATATACGCGGAAGAGGAGTTTTCAGGTCCCACAATCCTAGAACCAATCACAACAAATCACAAATACTTTCCCACAACTTTTAACGTTTAGAACTTAAACATATCTCCTATCTTGTGTGATATGTGATCGCATCGCATTGCATCCAACTTACCTTACTATGCGAACCTTAAGCACAAAACCATAAACTTTGTGATGTGCGCTAATGCGTAGTGTCGACACATGGCTCCTCCCTTTCAGCGCATCGCAAATTTCTAACCTTACTGCATCGCAAACAAATTAATATTTCTTAGTGCTATTTGCTAACATTTGCGATGTATTGACTCACGATTCGCCGTTCGCCATTGATCTACCCCCAGATGTAATGGTCCTCATATGCTCGCACTTCGCACTTTATAAGATTTACTTTGTGGTTATACTCTATTTCTTGCGATATACGATGTTGTGCCGTGCCAACATGTGTCTTCTCCATTTCTCATCACAAATACTTTAACTTACCATGTGACGCCTTAATGCTAAACTTTTAAATGTTGTGATTTGCGAAATCACTCCTGATGTGATTCAAACTCCGCCTTCCATCTCTCACCTTCACTTTTGCGATCTAATCCTGACCGTCTGTTCCCCTCCTTTAGAAATTTTCTAAGTTATCTCTGCCTTAGTCGATTTTTGTTTATTTATCCTATCACCACTCTGCAACACCAGTTCCTCCACGCTACTCCTCCTAAGCTTGTTCTGTATTCTTCAACTCGATTCTCTCCTAAACTTTATACCGTCGCCGCTCTGCAACACCGGTTCCTCCACGCTTCTCCTTCCTTATCTTTATTCAGTTTCTAAATGCGTTGATCTCTCCTGAGCTTGTTCTTCTATTCGATATTCACTCTGACTTGGTATTATTTCGCTTGTTGCACGCCTTTGTCGCTTCTCTACTGCCTTCGCTTTCTCTATTACCTTTGTTGCCTCTGCTGCCTCTATTGGCTCTGCTTCTTTGTTGCTTCTGTGAATCTCTCCTGAGCTTGTTCATATGGTTATTAATTTCGACTTGAGATTATTATGCTTGTTGCATGCCTTAAACGTGTTGATCTCTCTTGATCTTGTTTTGATGTCTTTACTCCTTTTCTGCCATAACCGCTTCTCTACTGCCTCTACTTCTTTTTGCTGCCTTTTCTGCCTCTGTTGCCTCTATTGCCTCTCTGCTACCTTTTTTGCCTTTGCCTCTGCTTCTTTGTGCATTGTTACCTAATCTGCTCCTTTGTCTTATTACTGGTTCTGGTGCTGCTCCTTTGTGCTCCTTTGGCATCAATGACAATATTCGCAACAATCTCCCCCTTTGTAATTGATGGCAACACATCCCCCAATACTCTAATACTTCCTCCCCCTTTCATTCTGAGAAGTGTCTTTTCTTTCTTCCTCTGCTTGCTTTTCATAAGAGCCTTTCTTCTTCTGCTTTATTTTCCTCCCCCTTTGACATCAATGGCAAAGGGTTTCACATTTCCTAGTGTAGTTTCTATCCTTGCATTATTTCTCTCTGAGTTGTGCTTAGGCCTTCTTCTTCTGACTTTATACCTTGCTGTTCCAGACTGTTGTATCAGAGTTGTTGGGATAACACTTTGAGAATCATTGAACTTGTATGTATATACACAGTAAGTTGATACTATCCCAAAGCTCGAACTCCTTGCACTTGTATAAAGATGAAAGTGATGATAAGGACACTTCATAAAACACACTGTACGAGACTTATATAATCATAGATGCATTATTGGAATAATACTAAAGTACCGAGAATGCTCCATACGACATATAAAGTATGCTCCAAATATACTTCAGTTTATATTATAATCTTCATTTGAGATACGTATCTGTTGAGGAAGGTTGTAGATGGAATATGTCTTCTTCTGCTACACACATCTGCAGTACACATCTGTTCAAATATGATGATGTCAATATATCTTTTGTAGCTGTGGTTCAACTTTACTGCCGATTGTTGGTGATATGTGCTAGACTGTTGACAGGGATTTTACACTAACAGCCGAAAGTCCCTTGATACTTATGTGAACAATGAATCTCCAGAATCCTTATGAATTGTTGTAAAGCTAGACCGTCTTTCAATCTAAAATACCCAATGACTTTAATACTGCAGAGAGTATTTTCAAAAACAAACCATTAAGGCTGGATACATTCAATGCATTGGTCAGTATTCACTTATCAACTATGCAATTTTATTTATGACATAAGGGGGTATGTATGTCAATGATCAACCTTTCTGCAATTAGGAAATACCAACAATTCCTTTATGCTAAAGTAGGCTTTAGATGAATAAATAAAATACTCTTGAGCTTCAAATGTAAGATTAACACAACTATTCCTTCATACTTCAGATAATTTGCAATAATCAGAGAAACCAGAGCTTAATTCACATATACTCTAATGTTGATAATGCTAGGAATACTCCCTTGATGTACTTTTGCCATAATATTCTGATCCTGAGGACCTGTACCATACCACTTCTCCACTGATAACACTTGGTATTCTAATGATAGGCAGGCTGTTTGTTCCAAATACCAATTGATACTAATTTGATAAATCATGCAGTAATTTCCCTTCATCTCGTACATGCACCCATAGTTAAAAAATCCTTCATAGTTTCTACTATTGATCTCTCCACTGTTCTCAACAGCAATCATCAATAAACTGAATCTGATCTTGGCATCATTAACCTTTTTCTTATTCTATTATTCTGTTTTAAAATAATATCACTGCATATTCCTTTCTAAGACTGCTCCAGAACCATTGCTTCTCTATATACACTTCAAATGTTCTAACATAATGAACTTCGGGAAGACATCTTCAATTTCTTTAATTGGATTCTAGAAGGGGAGACCACTCATAGTTTTATCACTGATTTAACTGTTGTCCTCTAAGGGGACCTTCTATAGATGAGTGATGTAATGATATAATGATGATAAAAATTTCTCTTACTCATCCTTCTTAATTTTGTTTCATTGTTAACTCTTGTAGTGTGATGCACAATGTGATCATCCTTTATGGATCTTTCCAATTCTAAAGCTCAAAACATAATTTTTTATATTTCAACCATTCATCACTTAGTGTGTTGTTGTCTTCTTAGCTTATATGTTCATGGCTAATGTTCCCTCTACCACCATGGTTGCTTGTTGCCTTCTCTCCTTCCATCAACATGTTGGCTAGTGAATGCTTCAGGAATCCTTCTTCCTATATAGTTCTCTATCAGAGGAATTTTCCTTTCCCTTCTTGAACTTTTAGTTGTTCTTATTCCAAGGATCTCTTCTTAGACTACTTTTATGGGGACATTTTATGAGCTGTTCTTCCCCTGGGATGTTGCTTCTTATATATTACTGGCTGGATATTTGTGTTGCTTCCTAGAGCAGCTCCCCCTGAGATTATCATGGATACATTATGTTATTGAAGTAACATGCTCCCCCTTTCTCTTTTCCTTCCATACTTTATTAGGGTTCTTCATAATGTCCGCACTTCTTTTTGATTCACAGTTTTGTCTGATTTGATTGTATTCCATCATCTATCTAGAGTTCTTTAATGTATAGGGAAACTTATAGTATTTTTCTTTGTGACCACGCTTGTGACATGAATAACATATTATTTTACCTAAGTAGGGTCGAGCTGATGTATGGCATTTTATTCCCCTTTTTTAACACAATTTACATTCAACGGATTTATGTCCAAATTCATGCATGAAAAATAGTAGCCATGGAAATGATTTGTATACCTGGTGATAGATTTTCTTCTCCATTTGTTTTCTTGAGGTATTATTTTCATTTTCTGCATCTTTTGCTAGTTGGACTGGATTTTCTTTGTCTTACAGTATGCCATAATATGTCTAGGTTTGTGGCAGGAAACACAACTGATACTTCTCATAAGAGGAAATAACCTCCTTTGACACCTTCCCAATTTATTCAATTCATATTCAGGAGTGTATGAGCTTGTTGCAGCTGACTGTTTCTTCATTTTGTTCTTGGTCATTTGAGGTTGCAGCTTGTTTTTGTTTACTTAATTACCCATCAAGGTCTTACTGGATCTCTTTTGGGTTACTTCATCATCTTTCTCAATGTCTTCCTTTTCTGAGTTTTCCTTGGAGGTAATCTCATACCCTAGCTGCTTACACAACCTTCTCCTTTCTTCTATCAGTCTTCTAGCTACAATAATCTTAGATTGCTGAGAGTTATCATTTTATTTTATTATAATTTTCACGAAAGTGATATTATTCTTATCCTCAACCTTGGCCTTATTGTTTTCTCCTTCATAGCCTATCCCAGTCTTTATAAGAGGATATCTTTGAACATTTGTTATTTTGTCCAACTGTTCATATCTTTTCATCCGTGGAGTATTCATAGATAATTCCCTTTGTCCCTTTTCTAATTTCTTTCTCAGGCATACTACTTGTTCTTCCAATTTCTCTTTCTCTTGATTTTTATCATTTTTTTTCTTTATCAGAATGTCTTCAACCTTCTTAGCTTCTTCAAGTTCTAATTTCAACTGAATGAGGTTTTCCGAACTTGGTTCTACCTTTAAATATTTCAGGAGAATGTTTGTTTTTGGCACTTGAGTTTAAGTCTGTTTATTTCCTCCAGGGCGCTCATTAGCTCCCCAACAAGATCTACCTCACCTTCTTCCTCATCTTCCAGAAGGAATCCTTTAGGTTATTCTTGGCCATCAACACAAATTCAGTGGTTCCTTATTCATTTGAGGATCCATGTAAGCTTTCAGATGCACTGCTATCTTGTTGGGCATAAAATCACTTCCTATTGAATCTCTTCCCTTTCTTCTAGTTATATATTTTGTTTTTCTTTGTCTCTTGTGGTTGATTGTCTGCTCTCTTATGGGGAAATTTTGAAGCATAGTGCCCCACACTTTCACAGTTAAAGCACTTGAATGGAAGTTTACCTTTATACTTACCTGTGCCTTTCTCCAATCTTCTGAGAAATTTGGCCTCTTCTTCATCAAAGAAGGAGCATGTACCTTCCTTCTATTCTCTACACTTATCAGCCTTACAGGCTACCTCCCTCACATTTGACTTCCATTTTGGAAGTCTCATCTCATACACCCTCAAGTTTCCAAGCAATTGGTTCATGGTTAATGTTTCCCAGTTTGTTGTTTCTTTTATGGCAGAAACCTTAGGGTTAAACCGGGATGGTAAAGATCTCAATATATTTTGTACAATTACACATTCCTTAATGGTTTCTCCTAAATATATCATGTTATTCACAACTTCCGCAACCTTAAAGAAGAAAATGGCTTCATCTTCATCTTCATTCCTTTTTACATTTTCTAACTGAGATCTATAGGCTTGCAGTTTTTCCATCTTCACATTTTTATCTCCCTCATGGATACTTTCTAATGTATCCCATATTTCTTTGGAAATCACACTGTGTATTACTTTGATAAATTCTGACTCACACAGACCGCTCAAAAGTGCATTCACGACTTTTTCATTGGTTATGAAATTTTGTTTTGCATCTTTTGCTGTGTCAGTATCCTTTGGAGCATATCCTTCTTCCACAATAGCCCAAACTTATATTCCTAGAGACATTATGTATGTCCCCATTCTTATTTTCCAGAAAGCATAGTTTGTGCGAGTAAACAATGGGGCTTTATTTGTTGAGCATCCTTCTAGGCTGGCCATCTTGGGGACCTATGATTTCCTTCCAGTTGTTAAGCTAAAACGGAAGGAACTTGGCTTTGATACCAATTTTTGAATCCTTAGGTAAACTAAGATGGGGGGTGAATCAATTTAATACATTCATGGACATTTAAACTTTCCTTTAAACTTATTTACACCTTCATTTCCTGATCAAATTATTATATAATGAAACAACAATCTTAATATGTGAGCAGCAAGTATTAAGAAGATTGAATACGGAAAATCAACACATAATCATCATGCACATGGACAACAAATATAAGTGGAAACCCATAAAGAATAAAACCACATCTTATTATTGTTGTGCTGCAAAGGCGAGCTCCAACTCCCTCTCACCACTGATTTTCTGTAGGCTCCAGCCTACAGTAGGGTACTACCTCAAATTTTTCAAGCTACAACTTTCAAGGAAGCTCCAACTCCCAACTGTTTTCTACAGGATACAACCCACAAGAGGCTTCTACCTCAACCAGCTACAACTGGACATATATCAAGCTAAAACCTGAAACAGAAGCACCAAATCCCATGTATTTTCTGTAGGCTACAACCCACAGGAGGCTCCTACCTCAACCAGCTACAACTGGACATCTATCAATCTACAACTTGATACGGAAGCACCAACTTCCTCACTCTACAATAAAATCATATGCTGATTTACCCGGATATCAGCTTTGTTTTTCTCCTTCTTCATTGTTTCCCTTCCATCCTTCAAATCTGTTTCTTATCAGCTATGTATCTTCACAACATCTCTATCTTCTCTCTCTCATTATTCCATTCTCTAACATTCTACAGCTCTCTTACATTCTTCTGCTCTTTTCAATTATGCAACTTTCTAACCTCTTCTGCAATCTTCAAATCTATTGCACCCTTTATCTTTCTTCCTCTATCCTCCTCATATTTTTGCATACTTATATTACATGTTTTATAAAGATAACTTTATGACTATTTGCATTCTACAAGGAATATGAAGTTAACAAGAAAGACTCTTGCCTTTCACCCACTCATTTCCTCACTCAGCATATTCTGAATGTTACAACAATATATACAACTATTATAGTATCAAATCGGAGTATTTATTTGCCTACGGAGACTTTCCTTTATATCAAAAATAATATAAAATACTTAATACATTTACAGTTACAATAATATTCCAATTCAGCCCTTTGAGCTTCTTAGCTTCACTGTGTGTTTGTCCTCTTCTACTTGTTGTTTCTTTTTCTTTTCTGTTTCTGTAGTTATATTTAACTGTGCTACATAACTGCCATTTTTGCCTGACTCGACCCATGCTGTTGCACTGTTATGCATGTGTTTCGGGTCCTTTTCCTACCTTAGCCTTTTCTTTTTGTGTTCAGACTTTTATTTTGTTACCCGAGTCTTTTCTTCCACGTTCAGCCTTTTCATTTGACTCACTGCAGCAACATTCTTCTGCATAAACTCTTGGTCCTTTGCTACGCATTCAGTTCTTTTCTTTGTGACCTGTGGGATATGGCCCATATAAACTCCCTTTTAACGCACATATTACAATTTTTGAGTTCTATCAACATACATGCGTTTCAACAATCAAACAACGCATATTAGCATACATACGATTAACAATCAACAATGTATAATTTATAACATGGCGCATATAACAAGACACACATATAAGTGGAACAGGTGTTTTTGGGTCCTACAATCCTAGAACCAATCACAATACATCGAAAATACTTTCCCGTAACTTTTAACGTTTAGAACTTAAACATATCTCCTGTCTTGTGCGATATGCGATCGCATCCAACTTACCTTACCATGCGAACCTTAAGCACAAAACCATAAACTCTGCAATGTGCCCTAATGCGCAGTGTCGACATGTGGCTCCTCCCTTTCATCGCATCGCAACTTTCTAACCTTACCGCATCGCAAACAAATTAACATTTCTTAGTGCTATTTGCTAACATTTTCGATGTGCGGGCTCGCGATTTGCCATTTGTCATTGATCTGACCCCAGATCTAATGGTCCTCATCTGATCGCACTTCACACTTTATAATATTTACTTTGTGGTTATACTCCATTTCTTGTGATCTGCGATGTTGCGCCTTGCCAACACGTGTCTTCTGCATTTCACATCGCAAATACTTTAACTTACCATGCAACGCCTTAATTCTAAACTATTAAATGTTGCGATTCGTGAAATCCCTCTTGATGCGATTCGATCTCCATCGTCAATATCTCGCCTTCACTTTTGTGATCTAATCTTGACCATCCGTTCCCCTCCTTTGAAAATTTTCTAAGTGATCTCTACCTTAGGGGATTTTTTTTTTGTTTATCCTATCGCCACTCTGCAACACCGGTTCCTCCACGCTACTCCTCCTGAGCTTGTTCTGTATTCTTCAATGTGATTCTCTCCTGAGCCTTATATTATCACCACTCTGCAACACTAGTTCCTCCATGGTGCTCCTCCCTGAGCCTTATTGAGTTTCTAAATACGTTGATCTCTCCTGAGCTTGTTCTTCTATTCGCTATTCACTCCGACTTGGGATTCTTTCACTTGTTGCATGCCTTTGTTGCTTCTCTGCTGCCTTCGCTGCCTCTGTTGCCTCTACTTCTTTGCTGCCTCTGATGCCTCTGCTTCTTTTATGCTTCTTTGAATCTATCCTGAGCTTGTTCTTATGGTTATTCTTTCCGACTTGAGATTATTATGCTTGTTTCACGCCTTAAACACACCGATATATGCTAATCTTGTTTTTCTTCCTTTTCTCCTTTTCTGCCTTAACTTCTTCTCTACTACCTCTTCTTCTTTCTGTCTCCTTTGCTGCCTCTGCTCCCTTTTCTACCTATCTGCTGCCTTTGTTGCTTTGATACCTATGCCTCTTCTTATTTGTGCATTATTTCCTGATCTGATCCTTTGTCTTACTTCTAGTTCTGGTGCTGCTTCTTTGTTCTCCTTTGCCATCAATGACAATATTTCCAACATATTGAGTGTCCTAGGGTAAGTAATATTGTGTCTATTATGAATGGCTATCCTTCTATAATATTTATTTTTTCATTTGCATTTACATTTGAGATATTTTCGGTGTAATGATTCAATGATAATAGTGGAGTAAGAAATGTTGTTTGAAAACGAATGAGGAAGTAATTATTATATAAAAAAATTATATTCTACTGTGTATGATATAAAATTTCAACATGGAATGAAAGATTTGTTTATGATAAACCATTTATTTCAACTTTGTTCAATATCAAAAGAAGGATTTTTCAAAGATCAAGTGTTTCAAATGTCATACATTTGGTCACTATGCTTTGTTGTGTCCTCAGAAGAAAAGGAAGGGAAACAAACATACATTAATAACCGTTGATGATGATGATGGTGAACATATAACATAGAAGAATGGAAAGGAATATAAACTTGATAAGGTTGTATATGGACTACAGAAATAATATTTCTTTATCTCTTCCTAAATGGTTTGATTAAGGAAGAAGTGTACATAGAGAAACCTCAGGGATTTATGTTACATGGGAAGGAGTCCCATGTGTGTAGATGAAAGAATACTTTCTATATAATCAATTACGAACCCAGGGCATGATAATTAGGGTTAATGGATAGTTGATGATTTTGGGCTTCCCCAAGGGTGATACAAATCATAAACTTTAATACAAGGTTGTTGATGGTGATCCTTTGACCTTGTTGTTGTATGTGGATGATATGTTCCTTACTAAAGCAAAGAGGCTCATTGTCAGGTGAAATATGGAATTAGCTTTGGAGTTCTAGATGAAGGATATTGCTTTGATTCTTTATTCCTTTGGATTGGATGTGTGGCAAAGGTGAGGTGATATATTTATTAGATAAGGGAAGTAAACATTTTAGATCTTGAGGAGATTCGGTATGATGGATTGCATGTCCATGGAAACATTTATGTTGACAAATATGAAGAATTTAAATGATTTCGTTCTATATTTATGTATCTGAAATCCCGCTATATACGAGTAGTTGATTGGATCCTTGATGTACCTAGCTAATAGTAGGATAGATATTTGATTTTCTATGAGCATCCTCATCTAGTTTATGGTTGATTCAAGGCATGTACACTAGGTTACAGTGAAGTATGTGTTGAGGTACCTATGTGGCGTTGTTGGATATGATTTGAGATATGTCTCAGGTGGTTATGTGGCGATGGAGGGATATACTGATTATGACTAGGACGAGAGTGTAGTCGATAGAAAGATCACCTTAGGGTGTTAATTTAGCTTGGGATAAGCTACAATATCTTAGTTTACTAGGAAGAAAATTTTTGTCTCACTCAATATAACAGAAGAAATGTATATTCAATATTGTAGCTAGTGTCATGAGACAAGAATTACTGTGGCTTTGACAGCTTCTTGCAAGACTATTTCATCATGCACTAGAGATGAGATTGATAAATTGCGATAATCAAAGTTGTGTCATGTTTTCAGAGAGTTCGGTATTTCATGATAGGTCAAAGAAAATTGAGATCAAATCTCTCTTCATCTGAAACATGGTGTAGAAAGGAGTAGTGAAGCTCTAGTACATATCCATAAACGAGCGAAATGTGGACATTCTCACCAAGCCTCATTCTAGTGGGATATCTTTATAATTTAGAGACAAGCTTTGCATGATGCTTATGATGTCATTCACTAAGAGGGAGTGTTAATATTCATGTAGTTTGCAGCTTCAGACTTCTATATTCCACGGGATCATGATTATTTGACTAAGGGGGAATGGTACATTCACTAATGGGGCCATGCTAGTTCGGCTAGGGGTGAATGACATGAGGACGTATTTTTCCCATTAGCCCTGGTGTGTGGATGGGGATATTGGCCCACGCTACTCACATTTCCTACTCTTGGATTGATTGATCTATTTTTTATAGAGTAGGGTCGATTTGCTTATTTAATGGGGGTTTTCACCTACCAATGGAATAAACACTTTTAGTTTAATGTAGAGTTTTGATGTAGTCCAATTAAGTGAAGGAATTTCTTATGTTGAGAGGCTTCTTAATGGGTATCAACTCAAAATTATATCTTTATATATATTATACATGAATGTTAGGAGACACTCATAAACATCACAAGATCATTCATCTTTTCTAGTGGAGGAGAAATTTTCAGCTAAGGAGAAACATATTTTTTATTGTTTCACTTCTACACTTAGGGGTCGCACGTGTTTGATTAGTGAGTTTGACTAATTGGTCCAGTTGCATGTGTGAAGGTTTAACCAGTTCACACAACCGCACTTGTGAAGATTTGAATACAGGTAGTTGACTACTTTTGATCGCAAATGACCAACACTGACTACATGCAGTTTGACTAAGTTTGACCACAAGTAGTTTGATCGAGTTTAACCAGAATTGACCATTGTTGAGCACAAGAAGTTTGACCAAGAATTTTTACCGACTTTATTATCGAATTATAATTTGAATTTTGATTAGTTTGACCACTTTTGACCAACAACAATTTGGCTGGAAATTTGACTTGTAATTATGGCACAAAATTATAGAAAAATTATTATTTCTAAACCTTGCTAAAAAGACATTTTTTCCTCAATAAAAGGTTGCTAGGTTTTCTCATGGATTTGGTTTCCTAGGGTAAAAATCATTGTGTATATTATGCATGGCTATCTTTTTAAGACCTCTATTGTTTCTGTTTCATTTACAATTAATATTTATGGGTGTAATTACACAACAACAACAATGGCATAAATAATAGTGTTTGAAAATTCATTAGGAAGTAATTATCAGATTAGAGAATTGTATTCTATTGTACATTCCATAGGATTTCAACAGAAATGGCTATTGTGATAGAAGAACACAAAACTTTGATATTGCATAAATAATTGGAGAAATTGTGGAAGATCCTATAGAAGAGTACATGATATGCAAGACATGGAATTTGTAATTCTCCTTAATGCTATAGAGATATTTAGTTAGGAAATCAAACAAGAAAACATGATTTTATACAAGATGTAGAACAACAAAATGGTGGATATAGTGAAGCCCACTGTGAAAAAACACATGTGTATGAGGAAATTGAATTTGTATTTGCAAAAATAAATAAAAATGTGCAAAGAATCTAGATATGATTATTGAATTTGATTATGAAGCTAAGTTACATGTATGGTTTGAAAAGCCCATTTATAATGGAGATGAAGACAAGTATGGAAAATGTGTCATAACTATAATAGAAGAGGGAATAGAAAATATTAGAACAATAATTGAAATTGTTGAAGCTTTAGCAATAGTGGAAGAGGAGATGAAATAAAATGAAGATATTGTTTTGATCTTTACATAAGTTGACAAAAAACTTCAATCGCCAATAATTGAAGTACAAGAAAATGTAAAAGAAAAATTAAATAAATATGACAATTAAAATGAGGAAATTTCGAAGAAGAACATCATAGTAAAGGTGAAGGCGGAGAAGAAGAAAATATACACATAATAGAAAGTTTATAGCAAAAGGAAGAAAAACGTCCAGAACATATAGGTGAGAAGAAATTATACTAGTATGAAAAATTAAAACAAGTTTTTGAATTGATCTAAAGTACTGTAAGCCTTGCTAAGATGTATACCAATAGGGAGTAGTGGTCATAATTAAGGGTGGTCGTTAGACATAATTACTCCCATTTTCTTGTAGTTTTTAGTAGTTTACATAGACTATTTTATGAAACATTATTCAAGCATGTGTAAGCTAAAATTAATGTTTCCATTATTAGCATTACAATATCATCCTAGATGATCTCTCCATGAGTTTCTGTCTCTCTTTATTGTTCCACTCTCAATCAATTCAAGTTGTTTGAACTAGAAAAACTACAAATCTCTTATTTGTTATTTTCTGATTTGATTGTGAGTTATTTTTTATTTTTTAAATATTGTTGCCATTTTTTGTTTCCTCTTATCTCTATTAAGTGGAAATCCAAAGGAAAAAACCACAATCTTAATTCTAAGACTCTCTTTCCTTTTTTGTTTTGTAGAATATTTACAATGATTGGACGATCATATATCAAATTACAAACTCTTTGGGTGACCACACCAAAGGTGAGGGATAACCATAATTTCAAACTTATAGGAAATTTAAATGAACTAGTGTTAGGAGGAGCATTCATGCTTTCCATGAGCTAGATGGTATGTAATTGAGAAGAATAACCATAATTTAAAACTTATAGGAAATTTAAATGAACCATTGTTAGGAGGAGAATGCATGCTTTCCATAAGCAAGATTGTATGTAACCGAGAAGAATAACTAGTTTTTTAAGAAAAACTATCTGGCCTTGGTGGAAATTTTCCATAGTTTACTCATTATTACCACCAACGTTCCCAAATCATTCTACAATTATAGCTATTTTTTGTTAGCTCAGTTGGGATTGACCCAGGTTAAACTTATGCTTCACACCAACACAACCCTCAATCACTGGCCATTTTGGCAACAACCTGCAAGCATATCGCAGTCTCAGCTAAGGTGACTATGGGTGGTTTCAGAACCAGGTTTCTGTAGCCTTGAGGGATTGTGTGGCGTGGCATTATTATGCTTTTCAATGTTTATATTCTAACATACATCTAATTACTGTGTTGTATAATCTTATAAGCTACCTCTCCATATAGAATACTTCATATAAAATAGTATTAATATAACATAAGACTGTAACAACTACTTCGCATATAAAAATATCAAGCAAATGTAGCAATGCATAAAGACAATTTTTTTCCCAAAACTTACTTCTTTATTTATTAAGATGTATCTTTTCAGGACATTTAACTCTTTGAATTTCACACATGGCTATACGGTGTCTTCGCAATAAGTTGTAGACACTTCCAAGGCCTCTGTGCACTCAGTTGCAGAGCCTTTCCTTAACTACCGAAGACAGATACAAACTAACCCGAGACCATCACAATTTCATGTCATCATTCCATGATCTTCTTCAAAGAAGTATTACATCTCTTTATATAAAATTACATGTCTAAAAAACCATGGTGCACATACCATGGGCTCAAAAAAACAATAAAATAAAACCGTGGTACTCATTACGAAATGAGGGGCCTCGACCCACGTCGAGCCCTTTTGTTATCACGCGGTATATCAAAATTACACTGTTGTGAGGTGTACTTCGCACTCCTCTCCTTAAAACATGGAGTTTTGACCAAAATATAGGCCATGTTGCGCTGAACCCAAGAGACAGCCAAAACTCACATGTGACTCGTCCCAAGTCACTTAGCTTCTTTGACCTTTCATCTTTCTTGTGATGTTGTTGTATGCGGTGTTGAACATCTGCAAAACTTATGGAACCTATTTTTCCTGACTACGAAATTCCTCTAATGCTTCCTCTATGACTGGTCCATCAATATTATTCAATGTGGTTTCCTCCAACTGGCGAAGCTCCTTGATCTTTCCATCGACTTCTAGTGAGAGTTGGAGAACCTCATCCTGCCAAGGCTGAGATATTTTTGTCAATGTTTGTTCCTCCTTCCTTAATTCTTCAATTTTCTTCTGAATGACCTTGCCCTGACTGATACTTGCTAGCTTTTGTGAAACTGCCAAGTTTTATGTTGTTGTCCAGTTACTTCTGCTTTTACTTGATATCTTCTTCAATCTTCTCGATGTTTGGATTTTCTTGTAGCGAAGTGAAAATTTGAAATGTGTCATCCAGCAAGTTACCACAGTCTGCCACTATTTCAGAGGTACCTGATACTGTAGTATTCACCTCAATCTCTGTTGGCTTCCGGACATCTAATGGCATGGTGGGCTACAAATTTATTTGCATCTCACAAATCTTGATCTCATATTAGAACTGCACATCCTTGACCTTTCGTTTTGATTCTTTGACTAAAAGGTCGAGCTTTGCAACCTTGTGTTCGACTGGTTCCTCGTCACAGACATCCATGTCCAAAAATTCTCGATAGGTGCCCTTGACCACCTCTTTTAGTCTCTATTTCTGCTATTTCGCTATGTCCTTCTCCTAGATTGTGCTAGTCGAGCTGTTTATTGAGTGCAACTCTCTCTTTCTCTATATAAATGGTCAATTTTGATGTGTGTTGCTTACTCTTCTTTAGCTCCTTGGTAACACCTTCATGTAAGTCATGTGACACTGGGAGTGGTAGTGCTACAATATTCATGTTGACTTTGTTTCGCGTCTTTGCTTGTTGCTGCACCTCGGAAGAGTTGAACTATAGAGCTCGAGCATCATTCTCATGCCAATTTTTTTTTTTTTTTTTTTTTTTTTTTTTTCGTAAGTATTACTTACTTTGAGGTTCCTCACTAAATGAGTTGGTTACATTTCTTGGTTTGTGTGAGAAGATTAAACTCTAATATACTTTTCTCAACCTTTGTAAGGAGTGCATCGTAGCCTTCCTCAATCCTGCACCATGAATCCTCCACTAAATATTGAAATTTCACTCCAATTTCTTCTAAGTCCACATTAGTAAGGACCATTGCCTCTGTGCCCTTAGACTTGTCCACCTTTTGTTTCTTTCTACCTTGCGGCGATAGTGCGCCCTTCATATTTATTTTCTCTTTTTCTATAACTGTATTTTCTATTTCCTGTTTTGTGCCTTCAGGAGTATCCTCCTGATGCTTGTCTTTCTCCTGCTCATGTTCATGTTCTTGTTCTCTTTCTCATTCTTCTACGTATTTTCCACTTGGATCGCCATAATGAAAGGTTTGTTCTTCTTCTCTTTCGTTGTCTCTTAATCCCATTTCCATCAGATTAATCCAATGTGTGGGAAATTACTTCACTACCTCGATCAAATCATCTTTGGTTACTAAATATGGCAGTGGATGCCATGACCTCGCCACATATCTCCCAACTTGCACATAAATCCCGTGGAAGTCTAATTTAAAGTTCGCCACAGTTTGATACTATTCAAACAAGATAGGTGACAACCTAGGATGTTGGTTCACCATGACATGAAGATCCATGTGATGTAATACAAAAAAAATGTGATTTTCTTGAGCTCCCCTTTGTTTTGTGGTATGCCACAATGAGGCTTATCGTGCTGCTTTGCAGACATCTACTTCGACAAGAGGAAACTTTGAGTCCTATAGCTCCTTCTACACTAACATAAATATAAGCCATGTGTAGTGAAATGGTGTACCATTTTCCTGTGCTTCGTGGAAATCTGCCAAAAATTCCCTAAATAAGTAGCTAGCCCAGTTATACCAGACTCCATTGTTGCACTATACAGCTAAGGACACAACTGCTATAGGGGCCTCATTCACTCTAAATTTTTGCATCATATTTACAACTAAGATATGTGTGTCGAAGCATACCCCCTGGTCACTGATTGAATTTATGTCATAGCCTCACTTCCCCTTAACTAGTTAAAACTTCTCCTTCATGGTTTCTATGATTTCTTTGTACTGGTATTTCCCTATGAACTCTTCGGCAGGGTCCCTTCGTTAGTATGGAAACCCAGTTATTTCCATATAAGAATTTCATCTATTGATATCATCTTCCCCAGCCAGAGGAATCCATCATGCACCAGCATGAGTAGTTGTCTGACACATGCGGTGTTCGGATTCCATCAACCAAAATGGGGTATATTGACTTATTTAACAGACCTGATTTTTCCAACCCCTTGATCCAGCTGTGTGGTTCTAATCTAGTGACTATGATTTCTAGATAATGGACTTCCTTCAAGTATATGTTAGGCATGAACTGTGGGTACTTGCTTCGGTCAAGTATGAATCTAAAAACATTAATTGTGTGATTTTTCCTAGCAAATCTCCTTCAAATGACATTTTCTCTGGTAGAAATCCTTGGAGTCCTTGATAGGTTTGGCATTCGACTTTATTGGTGGAAAATATGGTGGTAGTGGTGACAGAATAGTTGCAGCTTTTTTTCCACTCTGCCTTGCTAGGCTTCTTCATCACTGTTGCATACAGATTGGGGTTCTGGTTGTGGTTTCATGGGATGTTTTTCCATGTTTTTCTTGGTTCTTTGTTCTACTATTCGCTTCTTCCTGGGTGATCTTCGTTGTGTGAGGGGAGATACTACTACAGTTGCACACAATGCTATTGATGGTGCTTCTGTGGTTGTTGCAGGTGTATTATATGTCATTGCCTCCTTGATTGCTTGTTCACCATTTTCTCTGATAATTAAGATAAACTCTTGGGGGTTCATGTAGAGCGATTTCTTCAAGTCTGCAACACTTACCAAATTTTAATCTCTCAAGTGAAAAAGTGCCAAAATATTGTCATGACGTGGGTTTTATAGCACTCTTGATCTTCCAACCTCATGTTAGCTCACATTTTACACGGATTTGGCTCATTAAATCCATATATCACCCTATATTTGTGCCATCCTGTCTCCATAAATGCTACTTTATGCTCCTCCAATGGCAAGTTTCCCTTTTAACGGTCATATTTTTGGCGAACTTCGAAAAACCTTCCATTGTAGTGAACGATCCTTCCCGTATCATGGTTCCTATGAACTTCAAAATGTTCCAGACTATTTCGAAGTGATTTCCCTCGTCGATGCTCTTTTCTGCAGAGTAGTTTAAAGTCTAGTGCCAACTTTCAACTTCAGTTGGCACTAAGGATTTCCTCGTTTTTCTTCTTCAGAGTGAAGCTGTAGGGGCGAGGTTATTGTTGTAAAGCTTCAACTGACTGCCATTTACCCTTCCCTAAATAAATTCTTGATTCAAATTTTCCAACTGAACTACTCCTCCATTAGTAATATGCTTTAGAATATAGGGGCCCAACCAATGTGTTTCGAATAACCCTGGAAATTTTACAAACTTACTATCATAGAGGAGGACAAGATCTCCCACTTTTACCACAATTATCTAGAGATGCAATAGCCCCAAACTTCACAACAATATAATATAATAGGAGTGACAAGAGTTTTAAAAAGGAATTCGTTCTTATCTCATAACCCAAGGTATGCTGAAAACTTACAATTATTATAAGCTTTCCAAACTCCATTTATTATGTTCGCAATGTTGTAGCTTCAATTAAAATTGCAACAAATATTGATACTGAGATATTTGTGAGAAGTAACTTCCCTCAAATAGTTATTTTCATACAAGAAATAAGCATAAGTGGTCTTTCTAAATTAAATTATCATAGCCTTTAATATTTTTTTCATGGATAAATCATATTTAACTGCTCATTGAGATCATAGATACTCATCATTATAAAAAAAACATCATTTATGTAAAGATGAACTATTGGTAATCAATGGAAGTAACTTATTCTTTTTCAAAAACATATATAATTACATTTATAAAAATTACATATATAAACCAGAATGTATCAAATATATTAATAATAAAAAATTATAAGACATTTTTTCAATTTCAACAACTTCCATGAATTTGCGGTGATGAAAATACTCAACCCTAGAAATTACCTTGGACTCTTCCAAACAAATATGGTGGTTATTCTTCCAAGCATGTTCTGTAAGAGATGAGGACCAGGTCCTGCAATGCATAATATCAACATCATGTTCTTGCATTCTCCTGCTTATAGAATGATCGATTTCTCCAATCTAGGGAATCCCATAGGAACAGGGGATCAAATATACGCCTTTCATGCACTTGGGGTCCAAAGGGTCGTTAACAAATTGGAGGGAAAAAATAAATATGTTAAGAGATGTAAATATGGAAGAAATCCTATGTTAAAATCCAAGAAATTTTGTCATTAGTACCATGGATTAATGGAAATTTAACTCTACCAAGTAATTCACCAAGATATTTTTTTAGGACCTCTACAACCATTGAAGAAAGCCTTAATACGTTGACGTTTACTAAAACCATTCTGCTCAAATACCCCAAGAAGATGGTCTTTCTCATCCTCCATGTTCTCATCATCCGAAACCCTAAGATATCTAGTGGAAAACGTGTTGAGAACCCCAACCTTTTGAGCTGCAAAATGAGGAGAGCTAGCGTGAAGATACTTCTCAGTGTGGGTTTTATTTCGAAAGACCTGGTGCATTAAATAGCCATCATCATTCCTAAATATGAGCACATCTAGAAAAGGAATGCTACCATCAACCTCAGTTTCCATAGTTAACTTAATGGAGCTAGATTAATCATTCAAGTGTTGTTGAAAATAATCCAACTTTAGACAAATATGAGACCAATTTATGAAGGTGTCATCTACAAATTGTTTCCATATCTTAGGCTTGAAAGGAGTTGAAGCCAAGGCATTCAATTCAAAATATTCCATAAAAAGGTTGAAAACCATAGGGGAGAGAGAAGAATCCATGGTAACACCACAAGTCCATTGATAGACCTCCCCTTCAAATCTAAAAAAAGGTCGAGGGAAGACATATTTCAACCAACTTAGCAGTGTTCAGATTCCATCACTATGCTCCAAGAAAAATCCTACTAGAGGATATTATTTGTAACATAGAGTATGGTGTTAAATATTTATCTGATAATTTGAAGGATGTCATTAGGAAAGATTGTCTGGTGGTTCTCAGAAAAGTGACACCTCCCGAAAGCAATATCAATAAATCTATATTTAAGGCCCTTAAATCCCTTAATCATGACCTTGATATTGATGTTGTAAAGGAATATAAAGGTGGTGATGTTTTAATCAATGAGAGAGAGGATTATAAAAGGAATATGCTGGACCATTTGCATAATCACGGTAGCTACAAGAAGCTTTCGAAAAAAACCATTAATAAGGTTTCTAAGATTGTGACGACTGTTATTTAATCTAGTATCATTGTGGGTTCCATTGGCCGCAATCTTATGTATAGAAACACTATCAATCCTAGGATTTATGGGCTTCCCAAGATTCATAAAGATGAGGTTCCCCTCAGACCCTTTTTTAATATAATTGGTGGCGCCACTTATCTTCTAGAGAATTATTTAGGTCGTAAGCTTAGACCTATGGTTGGTCATTCTCATTCTTTTGTGAAGGATTCATCCTCCTTTATCAATGAGTTAAGAACTTGAGTTTTGATCTGAATGACACTCCTGTGACCTTCGATGTGGTCTCGTTGTATACCAATATCCCTATCATTGAGGTAGTTGGAGTGATCAATAGCATCACGGATCTAGACACTACTAAGTTGTTTGAAATATGTCCTACCTCGACCTTTTTTTATCTTTGAAGGGGAGTTCTATGAGAAGACTTGTGGTGTTGCCATGGGTTCTCCTATCTCCCCTACGGTTTCCAACCTTTTTATGGAATATTTTGAATCAAAAGCCTTGGCTTCAGCTCCATCTGCTTAGAGTCTTTGAGAGGAATGGATATAGTAAACATCAAGGCCTTAAGGTTTTCTTAAATGCAGGCAGAGGTCCTAAAGAAAAAAAATATCCTAGTGAATTAGTTGGTAGCATTCAACTTCCATTTATCCATGGTACAACTGAAATAATTGCTCATGTTTTAAAGAAACATAGGATATCTTCCATATTTAGGCCCCTGAACATAATTTGTGGTTCCCTTTGATTTTCTAAAGACACTTTGTACCCCAAGTGCATGAAAGGCGTCTATTTGATCCCATGTTCATGTGGGATTGCCAACATTAGAGAAATCGGTCATTCTATAAGCATGATAATTCAAGAACATGCTGTTGATATTAGGCATTGCACGACTCAGTCCTCATCTCTTGCGAAACATGCTCGGAAGACTAAGGACCATATTTGTTTGCAAGAGTCCAAGGTAATTTCTAGGGTTGAGAATTTCCATCATCGCAAATTGAGGGAAGCCATTGAAATTAAAAAAAAGGTCTCATACGCTGAATAGGGATCATCGGTGGAACATTAGCAGTTGTCAGATTCAATTTATTTTCTCCTAGTATTGTTTATTTTCCTCCTTCTGTGGTTTTGTGTCTCTGTTTATTTTGGTTCCTTCTTCTTGTTGTTTTTGTGTTATATATGTATTATTTGTTTGTTTATTTATTACTATTATTATTACCATTATTTATTATTATTGTTTATGCGGGGTCTCATTTGCTAGTTGTGATGGTTTATTTTTGTTTTTAGTTGGTTATTATTATTATTATTATTATGTTTTAGGTTGTTAGTTCATTTAATTTTACGTTTGAATTTTTTTTTTTTTGAGTTTGTTTTCCCATTTTAGTGGTTGGGATTAAAATTATTTTATATAATAAGGTAAAATAGGTAGTTATGATTATTTGTTGGTGGATTTATTTCCCTTTGATTAATATGAATTTTATTATTATCTTTTATATTTTTTATTTTTACAGTGTTCTTATATTTTTATTTCTTGTGTTTATTTCTTGTTTTTATTTTTTATTTTTTCTCATTATATTCCGTTATTTTTAAATATATTTTGTTGATTATGATTATAATATTTTATTAAACCTAGTTATAAATATTTTCCTAACGTTAAAGTATATTATTTTATTAATTTATAGTTGGTTTACATCAATGTCTGTTGCACATCTCTACAATATATATTTGGTTAAATGTTTTCGATCAACACAATCATCATTATCGTGATGATGAACTACACTAAGTAGTTGAAAACGGATCCATAAATTATGATGTGATTTTCTGGAAGATTTTTTGAAAAGTAGTTATGGATACCAAAAGTTTACAATCTCAAATATTATAACTTTTATTTTTAATTAAAATGGATTTTATTATTAAATAATAATAATAATAATAATAATAATAATAAAATTAATATTATTATTTAATATTAATTGTTTATCGAGCTGTCTTTAGTGCGAATTTTTGAAGGCTTTTCTAGTGGAATTTTCCGATCTAATTTCTCTAAAATCCCGTAGGAATTCATTGAAAATTGAAGTTTGATGGGTAACCTTGCACAATCGAAATGCCCTAGAGGTTTTTTAGGGTGTTGAATCCATATATACAATGAAAAAACTAGTTTAAATAACATAAATTAAGACTTCACTTCAATTTGGAGTATGGTTATGATTTTTCTTCTTAAAAATGTCATTATTTGGATTTTCAAATTTTTTTTAATAATTTTTATATAGTATTTAGACCGATTTTAAAAGATTTGTAATAATCACTTTTATTAAATGTTAAAATTATACAATGAAAATATAATTAGGTTTTGAAGAAAGTTGAATTTATTTTAAAATATATATGCAAATTAAATAAAAAATTAAAATAATAATCATTTTAACCAAAATCCAATACTAATCATAAGTTTTTATAAAACTAAATTATTTAAAATAATCTTCCTAAACTTTTATATTGATTAAAAGAAAAAACTAAATAGTGAAACATACATTTTTCATATATATATATATATATATATATATATATATATATATATATAAACAAAAAATTGCATCAATCATTATGCCAGAGGCGTTCTCTTTGTTCGCTTTGGGTGGGCAAACACTGTTCACCCCAGCCAATAAGAGAGCTTGACCATCGCGCTTCCTACTAATGAGATTTTGACATGTGTTTGTCCCTCCAACCAATAGAAATTTGAAATTTGTCATCTCTGTCAGCTTGTCAACTCTGTCATTAACTCCACCCACCAGCCATAACTCGTGCCTCTGGCATTCCCTTTGCATAGTCGTACAAATGCTAGTATATGCTTTGTTGACAAAATTATATATATATATATATAAACCATATAATGAAATATACCTTTTTCATATATATATATATATATATATATATTACATCAATCATATATGCTTGGTTGACATGATTATCTAAATATAAAATAGTTGCATTATGCACTTTGTATTATAATACATATTATTTTACAATCTAGATGCTTCTTATTTTTCAATATATATATCTTTTAACATTGTATATTTCAAAATCTACATTATCAAATGTTTCACTCTAAAAATATATTATTGTTTATATGAATCACTTTAGTGTTAAACAGTGTACCATTATAAAATATCATTGGCGTAATTGAATGTGACATTATAAAATATTATTAGTAATCTCATCTGAAAAATTTATTAAACCTTTAATTACTTTAATTTAATTAAACTTGTTATTATTATTAGCCATGTATGCTAGAATTTGGAAAAAGAAAATCAAAATTTTAACCAACGACTGACAAAGGCAGGAGACCGCTTAGGTTGCCGCCCTCTTATCTCATGTGTCCATACAATACACTTTATGTAACCGATAGAGGCGTGAGATGCTGCATATGCAGAGGATAAGGGTGGAATCCATTGTACTCATTAGCACTTTTCAGGTGCCCGAACGCGAACTGGTGACTACATTCGTCATTCGTGAAGCTCATTGCAGTGTTTGAAAACCAACGGCGTGAGGTGTGGCATATGGAGAGGATAAGGGTGGAATCCATATGCATATCCATCCAATGTACGAAGGATATCTATAATAAAATAAAACATTAAAATATAATTATTTTCATTATTTCGCTAATGTTAACTTTATAAATACTAAATTAATTTTTAGTCAAACCTTAAACAAATTTAGATCCAACAACCGGTCAAATGTGTGATTACCTTACCAGTGACATTGAATAATAATAATAATATAACTTTAAGAAGTAAAAGATAAATAATACATAGAGATATTTATAGTGTAAAGTATAAGTGTCATAGTTACCATTTTTGTTTTTTTGTTATTCATTTGTTTATCAATTTTTATATTTCATTATCTTATATTTTTGTTATTAAAAGTTATGATTTTTGGATGTTAAGATGAGGATTCAATATATGTGCAAAATATTTATGGGTTATTATGTTAAATGTTTTCAAACAATTATCAAGTACAAATATTTATGAGGCCATAAGATTATAAGGCTCAATGTAGAAACAAAAATAATAATGATTGAGTAAGATTTCTTCTCATTCAACAACCCTTGGATGACAACATTCTTTCAAAAAATGTAACAACAACCAAGTCTTTAGAAGACTGGGATATTCAAGAAATGACATACAATGAAGGGGCCACAACAATAATCAATAGTGTTGTAGTTATTGATGAAAATTTTGATGTTTATATAGCTTGCAACATTGAGAAAACATTCTGCCATGGGGTCATGGTGGTTTGACTAAGGAGGAAGGATACAATCACCCATGGGGCCATGTTTATTTGACTAGGGGTGAATGGCTCAGGAAAGTGTTTTGACCATTAGCCTTGGTGACTCGCTCGAAGAGATTGGCTTACAGTACTCACATTTCCTCCTTTGGGATGGAGTGATCTATTTTTTATAGAGAAGGGTTGATTGTTTATTTAATGCAGGTTTCACCCACTAGTGGAATAAATAATTACAGTCTAATGTTCATTTGTGATGAAAGTTCATTAAGTGAAGGGGTTTCTTATGATGAGAGGCTTTTGAATGGGTCTCCACTCAACATTAGAGCTCTATATATAAATATATGTGCATGTGAGGAGACACTCATCAACATAGCAAGATCTTTTATCTTTTCTAGTGCATGAGAAATTTCCAGCTAAGGAGAAATCAATTTTCTATCATTTCACTTTTTCTCTTGGAGTTCACATGTGTGATGCTTTGACTAGGTTTGATTAACTAGTTTGACCAATATTTACAACCACATGTGTGAGAGTTTGACCAATGAATATGACTAGTCTGTACCACTGTACATGTGAGAGTTTAACCACATGTAGTAAAAACTAGCATTGACCACAAGACGTTGACCAGGTTTGATCGTAATATAAAACATGATGACTAGAATTTTGATTGATTTTCACCGTAATTGATCAAGTTTGATCACCGGAAATTTCATTGAGTTTGACTATTGTTGACCAACATTAACCACAATAAGTTTAACTGATTTTAACCATAATTCATCGAGCTTGAATGCAGGAAATTTGATCAAGTTCACCATAGATTTTTTAGTTGAATTTTGACTTTTTTGACTTGCATTAGCTAGTAGTAGTTTGACCAAGGACTAGAAATTTGACACGTAATGTTGTTATATATTTCTAGAAAAAAATTGATTTGTAAACCTTATTGAAAATAAAATTTCTCCTCAAGAAAAGAATATTGTGTTGAACCCTTAGTTAAACTGAGAGCGGGGGGGTGAATCAGTTTAATACATTCATGGACATTTAAACTTTCCTTTAAACTTATTTACACCTTCATTTCATGATCATCTTACTATGTAATGAAACGATAATCTTAATATGTGAGCAGTAAGTATTAAGCAGATTACATACAAAACATCAACACATAATCATCATGGACATGGACAACATATATAAGTGGAAATCCATAAGGGAGAAAACCACATCTTATTATTGTTGTGATGCAAAGGCAAGCTCCAACTCCCTCTCACCACTGATTTTCTATAGGCTCCAACCTACAGGAGGCTACCACCTCAAATTCTGCAAGCTACAACTTGCAAGGAAGCTCCAACTCCCATATGTTTTTTGCAGGCTACAACCCACATGAGGCTCCTACCTCAACCAACTACAACTAGACATCTATCAAGCTACAACTTGAAACGGAAGCACCAAATCCCATGTATTTTCTGTAGGCTACAACCCACAGGAGGCTCCTACCTCAACCAGCTACAACTAGACATCTATCAAGCTACAACCTGATACAGAAGCACCAACTTCCTCACTCTAGAATAAAATCATATGTTGATTTACCTGGATATCAGCTCTACTTTTCTCCTTCTTCACTGCTGCCCTTCAAATTTGTTTCATATCATCTCTGGATCTTCACAGCATCTCTATCTACTCTCTCTCATTCTTCCACACTCTAACATTTTGCAACTCTCTTACATTCTTCTGCTCTTTTCAATTCTGTAGCTTTCTAACCTCTTCTGCACTCTTCAAATCTATTGCACCCTTTCTCTTTCTTCCTCTAACGTCCTCATATTTTTGCATACTGATATTACCTGTTTTATATAGATAATTTTATGAATGTTTGCATTCTACAACGAATATGAAGTGAATAGGCATGACTCTTGCCTTTCACCCACTCATTTCCTCACTTAGCATATTCCGAATGTTACAACAATATATAAAATCATTACAGTATCAAATCAGAGTTTTTCTTTGCCTACGAAGATTTGCCTTTGCATCAAAAACAATATAAAATAATTAATACATTTACAGTTACAATAATATTCCAATTTAACCCTTTCATCTTCTTAGTTTTGATGTGTTTTTATCCTCTTATGCTTTCTGTTTCTTAGTATTTTATGTTTCTGCAGTTATATTTCAACTGTGCTGCATAACTACCCTTTTCGCCCGACTCGACTGATGTTGTTGCACTGTTCTACATGAGTTTCGGGTCCTTTTTCTTACATGATCCTTTTCTTGCTATGTTCATACTTTTATTTTGTTACCTGACTGTTTTCTTCTGCGTTCAACCTTTTCGTTTGACTCACTACCACAACACTGTTCTTCACAAGCTCGTGGTACTTTGTTATGCGTTCAGGTTTTTTTTTGTGACCTGTGGGGTATGGCCCACACAAACTCCCTTTTAACGTGTGGATCAAAATACATACGTTTCAACAATCAAGCAACGCATATTAACTTACATATGATTAGGAATCAACACTGTATGCTTTATAACATGGCGCATATAACAGGACGCACATATACGCGGAAGAGGAGTTTTCAGGTCCCACAATCCTAGAACCAATCACAACAAATCACAAATACTTGCCCGCAACTTTTAACGTTTAGAACTTAAACATATCTCCTATCTTGTGTGATATGCGATTGCATCGCATTGCATCCAACTTACCTTACTATGCGAACCTTAAGCACAAAACCATAAACTTTGCGATGTGCGCTAATGTGTAGTGTCGACACATGGCTCCTCCCTTTCAGCGCATCGCAAATTTCTAACCTTACTGCATCGCAAACAAATTAACATTTCTTAGCGCTATTTGCTAAAATTTTCGATGTGCGGGCTCACGATTCGCCGTCCGCCATTGATGTACCCCCAGATCTAATGGTCCTCATATGCTCGCACTTTGCACTTTATAAGATTTAATTTTTGGTTATACTCTATTTCTTGCGATCTACGATGTTGCGCCGTGCCAACATGTGTCTTCTCCATTTCGCATCACAAATAATTTAACTTACCATGTGACGCCTTAATGCTAAACTTTTAAATGTTGTGATTTGCGAAATCGCTCCTGATGTGATTCAAACTCCGCCTTCCATCTCTCACCTTCACTTTTGCGATCTAATCCTGACTGTCTGTTCCCCTCCTTTGGAAATTTTCTAAGTGATCTCTGACTTAGTCGATTTTTGTTTGTTTATCCTATCACCACTCTACAACACCAGTTCCTCCACGCTACTGCTCCTGAGCTTGTTCTATATTCTTCAACTCGATTCTCTCCTAAGCTTTATACCGTCACCGCTCTACAACACGAGTTCCTCCACGCTTCTCCTTCGTGATCTTTATTCAGTTTCTAACTGCGATGATCTCTCCTGAGCTTGTTCTTCTATTCGATATTAACTCTGACTTGGTATTATTTTGCTTGTTGCACGCCTTTGTCGCTTCTCTACTGCCTTCATTTCCTCTATTACCTTTGTTGCCTCTGCTGCCTCTGCTTCTTTGCTGCCTCTAATGGCTCCGCTTCTTTGTTGCTTCTGCGAATCTCTCCTGAGCTTGTTCATATGGTTATTAATTTCGACTTGAGATTATTATGCTTGTTGCATGCCTTAAACGTGTTGATCTCTCCTAATCTTGTTTTGATGTCTTTGCTCCTTTTCTGCCATAACTGCTTCTCTGCTGCCTCTGCTTCTTTTTGCTACCTTTTCTGCCTCTGTTGCCTCTACTGTCTCTCTGCTACCTTTTTTCCTTTGCCTCTGATTCTTTGTGCATTGTTTCCTGATCTTCTCCTTTGTCTTATTACTGGTACTGGTGCTACTCCTTTGTGCTCCTTTGGCATTGATGACAATATTCGCAACAGTCTCCCCCTTTGTAATTGATGGCAACACATCCACCAATACTCTAATATTTCCCCCCCCTTTCATTCTGAGAAGTGTCTTTTCTTTCTTCCTCTGCTTGCTTTTTATAAAAGCATTTCTTCTTCTGTTTTATTTTCCTCTCCCTTTGAAATCAATGGCAAAGGGCTGCACATTTCCTAGTGTAGTTTCTATCCTTGCATTATTTCTCTCTGAGTTGTGCTTAGGCCTTCTTCTTCTGAATTTATACCTTGCTGCTCCAGACTGGTGTATCAGAGTTGTTGGGATAACACTTTGAGAATCATTGAACTTGTATGTATATACACAGTAAGTTGATACCATCCCAAAGCTTGAACTCCTTGCACTTGTATAAATCTGAAAGTGATGATAAGGACACTTCATAAAACACACTGTACGAGACTTATATAATCATAGATGCATTATTGGAATAATACTAAAGTACCGAGAATGCTCCATACGACATATAAAGTATGCTCCAAATATACTTCAGTCTATATTATAACCTTCATCTGAGATACATATCTGTTGAGGAAGGTTGTAGATGGAATATGTCTTCTTCTGCTACACACATCTGCAGTACACATCTGTTCAAATATGATGATGCCAATACATCTTTTGTAGCTGTAGTTCAACTTCACTACCGGTTGTTGCTGATATGTGCTAGGCTGCTGATAGGGATTTTACACTAATAGCCGAAAGTCCCTTGATACTTATGTGAACAATGAATCTCCAGAATCCTTACGAGTTGTTGTAAAACTAGACCGTCTTTCAATCTAAAAGACCCAATGACTTTAATACTGCAGAGAGTATTTTCAAAAACAAACCATTAAGGCTGGATACATTCAATGCATTGGTCAGTATTCACTTATCAACTATGCACTTTTATTTATGACATAAGAGGGTATGTATGTCAATGATCAACCTTTCTACAATTGGGAAATACCAGCAATTCCTTTATGCTAAAGTAGGCTTTAGATGAATCAATAAAATAATCTCGAGCTTCAAATGTAAGATTAACACAACTAGTCCTTCAAACTTCAGATAATTTTCAATAATCAGAGAAACCAGAGCTTAATTCACATATACTCTATTGTTGATAACGTTAGGAATACTCCCTTGATGTACTTCTGCCATAATAATCTGATCTTGAGGACCTGTACCATACCACTGCTCCACTGATAACACTTGGTATTCTGCTGATAGGCAGGCTGCTTGTTCCAAATACCAATTGATACTAATTTGATAAATCATGCAGTAATTTAACTCGTCTCGTACATGCACCCATAGTTAAAAAATCCTTCATAGTTTCTACTATTGATCTCTCCACTATTCTCAACAGCAATCATCAATATACTGAATCTGATCTTGGCATCATTAACCTTTTTCTTATTCTATTATTCTGTTTTAAAATAATATCACTGCATATTCCTTTCTAGGACTTCTCCAGAACCATTGCTTCTCTATATACACTTCAAATGTTCTAACATAATGATCTTCGGGAAGACATCTTCAATTTCTTTACTTGGATTCTACAAGGGGAGACCACTCATAGTTTTATCACTCATTTAACTGTTGTCCTCTAAGGGGACCTTCTATAGATGAGTGAAGTAATGATATAATGATGATAAAAATTTCTCTTACTCATCCTTCTCAATTTTGTTTCATTGTTAACTCTTGTAGTGTGATGCACAATGTGATCATCCTTTATGGATCTTTCCAACTCTAAAGCTCAAAACATAAATTTTTATATTTTAACCATTCATCACTTAGTGTGTTGTTGTCTTCTTACCTTATATGTTCATGGCTGATGTTCCCTCTACCACCATGGTTGCTTGCTGCCTTCTCTCCTTCCATCAACATGTTGGCTAGTGAATGCTTCAGGAATCCTTCTTCCTCTATAGTTCTTTGTCAGAAGAATTGTCCTTTCCCTTCTTGAACTTTTAGTTGTTCTTATTCCAAGGATCTCTTCTTAGACTACTTTTATGGGGACATTTTATGAACTGTTCTCCGCCTAGGATGTTGCTTCTTATCTATTAGTGGCTAGATATTTGCGTTGCTTCCTAGAGCAGCTCCCCTTGAGACTATCATGGATACATTATGTTATTGAAGTAACATGCTCCTCCTTTCTCTTTTCCTTCCATACTTTATTGGGGTTCTTCATAATGTCCGCACTTCTTTTTGATTCATAGTTTTGTCTGATTTGATTGGATTCCATCATCTGTCTAGAGTTCTTTAATGTATAGGGCAACTTATAGTATTTTTTTTGTGACCAAGCTTGTGGCATGAATAACATATTATTTTACCTAAGTATGGTTGAGCTGATGTATGGCATTTTATTCCCCTTTCTTAACACAATTTACATTGAACAGATTTATGTCCAAATTCATGCATGAAAAATAGTAGCCATGGAAATGATTTGCATACCTGGTGATAGATTTTCTTCTCCATTTGTTTTCTTGAGGTAGTATTTTCATTTTCTGCATCTTTTGCTAATTGGACTGGATTTGCTTTGTCTTACAGTATGCCATAATATGTCCAGGTTTGTGGTAGGAAAAACAACTGATACTTCTCATAAGAGGAAATAATCTCCTTTGACAGCTTCCCAATTTATTCAATTCATATTCAAGAGTGTTGAGCTTATTGTAGTTGACTGTTTCTTCATTTCGTTCTTGGTAATTTGAGTTGTAGCTTGTTTTTTTTTACTTCATTACCCATCAAGGTCTTGCTGGATCTCTTTTGGGTTGCTTCATCATCTTTCTCAATGTCTTCCTTTTCTGAGTTTTCCTTGGAGGTAATCTCATCCCCTAGCTGCTTACACAACCTTCTCCTTTCTTCTATCAATCTTCTAGCTACAATAATCTTATATTGCTGAGAGTTATCATTTTCTTTTATTATAATTTTCACGAAAGTGATATTATTCTTATGTTTGACCTTGGACTTATTGTTTTCTCCTTCATAGCCTATCCCGGTCTTTATAAGAGGATATCTTTGAGCATTTGTTATTTTGTCCAACTATTCATATATTTTCATCCGTGGAGTATTCATAGATAATTTCGTTTGTGCCTTTTCTAATTTCTTTCTCAGGCATACTACTTGTTCTTCCAATTTCTCTTACTCCTGATTTTTATCATTTATTTTCTTTATCAGAATGTCTTCAACCTTCTTAGCTTCTTCAATTCTAATTTAAACTGAATGAGGTTTTCCGAACTTGGTTCTTCCTTTACATATTTCAGGAGAATGTTTGTATTTTGCACTTGAGTTTAAGACTGTTTATTTCCTCCAGGGCACTCATTAGCTACCCAACAAGATCTACCTTACCTTCTTCCTCATCTTCCAGAAGGAATCCTTTAGGTTCTTCTTGGCCATCAACACAAATTCAGTGGTTCCTTATTCATTTGAAGATCCATCTAAGTTTTCAGATGCACTGCTATTTTGTTGAGCATAAAATCACTTCCTATTGAATCTCTTCCCTTTCTTCTAGTTATATATTTTGTTTTTCTCTATCTCTTGTGGTTGATTCTCTACTCTCTTATGGGGAAATTTTGAAGCATAGTGCCCCACACTTCCACAGTTAAAGCACTTGAATGGAAGTTTACCTTTATACTTACCTGTGCCTTTCTCCAATCTTCTGAGAAATTTGGCCTTTTCTTCATCAGAGAAGGAACATGTACCTTCCTTCTATTCTCTACACTTATCAGCCTTACAGGCTACCTCCCTCACATATGACTTCCCTTTTGGAAGTCTCATCTCATACACCGTCAAGTTTCCAAGAAATTGGTTCATGGTTAATGTTTCCCAGTTTGTTGTTTCTTTTATGGCAGAAACCTTAGGGTTAAACCAGGATGGTAAAGATCTCAATATCTTTTGTACAATTACACATTTATTAATGGTTTCTCCTAAATATATCATGTTATTCACAAATTCCGCAACCTTAAAGAAGAAAATGGCTTCATCTTCATCTTCATTCATTTTTACATTTTCAAACTGAGCTCTATAGGCTTGCAGTTTTGCCATCTTCACATTTTTATCTCCCTCATGGATACTTTCTAATGTATCCCATATTTCTTTGGAAATCACACTGTGCATTACTTTGATAAATTCTGACTCACACAGACCGCTCAAAAGTGCATTCATGGCTTTTTCATTGGCTATGAAATTTTGTTTTGCATCTTTTGCTGTGTCAGTATCCTTTGGAGCATATCCTTCTTCCACAATAGCCCAAACTTCTATTCCTAGAGACATTATGTATGTCCCCATTCTTATTTTCCAGAAAGCATAGTTTGTGCCAGTAAACAATGGGGCTTTATTTGTTGAGCATCCTTCTAGGCTAGCCATCTTGGGGACCTAGGATTTCCTTCTAGTTGTTAAGCTAAAACGGAAGGAACTTGGCTTTGATACCAATTGTTAAACCCTTAGCTAAACTAAGATGGGGGGTGAATAAATTTAATACATTCATGGACATTTAAACTTTCCATTAAACTTATTTACACCTTCATTTCATGATCAACTTATTATATAATGAAACAACAATCTTAATATGTCAGCAGCAAGTATTAAGAATATTGAATACAGAACATCAACACATAATCATCATGCACATGGACAACAAATATAAGTGGAAACCCATAAGGGATAAAACCACATCTTATTATTGTTGTAATGCAAAGGTGAGCTCCAACTCCCTCTCACCACTGATTTTCTGTAGGCTCTATCCTACAGTGGGCTACTACCTCAAATTTTGCAAGCTACAACTTTCAAGGAAGCTACAACTCCCAACTATTTTCTATAGGCTACAACTGGACATCTATCAAGCTAAAACCTGAAACACAAGAACCAAATCCCATGTATTTTCTGTAGGCTACAACCCACAGGAGGCTCCTACCTCAACCAACTACAACTGGACATCTATCAAACTACAACCTGATACTGAAGCACAAACTTCCTCACTCTACAATAAAATCATATGCTGATTTACCTGGATATCAGCTTTGTTTTTGTCCTTCTTCACTGTTTCCCTTCCATCCTTCAAATCTGTTTCATATCAGCTATGTATCTTCACAACATCTCTATCTTCTCTCTCTCATTCTTCCATTCTCTAACATTCTACAACGCTCTTACATTCTTCTGCTCTTTTCAATTATGCAGCTTTCTAACCTCTTCTGCAGTCTTCAAATCTATTGCACCCTTTCTCTTTCTTCCTCTATCCTCCTCATATTTTTGCATACTTATATTACCTGTTTTATAAAGATAACTTTATGACTATTTGCATTCTACAGGGGATATGAAGTTAACAGGAAATACTCTTGCCTTTCACCCACTCATTTCCTCACTCAGCATATTCTGAATGTTACAACAATATATAAAACTATTATAGTATCAAATCGAAGTGTTTCTTTGCCTACAGAGACTTTCCTTTACATCAAAAATGATATAAAATACTTAATACATTTACAGTTACAATAATATTCCAATTCAGCCCTTTTAGCTTCTTAGCTTTGCTGTGTGTTTGTCCTCTTCTACTTCTTGTTTCTTTTTCTTTTCTGTTGCTGTAGTTATATTTAACTGTGCTAAATAACTGCCCTTTTTGCCTGACTCGACCCATGCTATTGCACTGTTCTGCATGTGTTTCGGGTCCTTTTCCTACCTTAGCCTTTTCTTGTTGTATTCAGACTTTTCTTTTGTTACCCGAGGCTTTTCTTCCACGTTCAGCCTTTTCATTTGACTTACTGCAACAACATTGTTCTGCATGAACTCTTGGTACTTTGCTACGCATTCAGCTCTTTTCTTTGTGACCTATGGTATATGGCCCATATAAACTCTCTTTTAACACACGGATTACAATTTTCAAGTTCTATCAACATACATGCGTTTCAACAATCAAACAACACATATTAACATACATACGATTAACAATAAACAACGTATAATTTATAACATGGCGCATATAACAGGACACACATATAAGTGGAACAGGTGTTTTTGGGTCCCACAATCCTAGAACCAATCACAATACATCGAAAATACTTTCCCGTAACTTTTAACATTTAGAACTTAAACATATCTCCTGTCTTGTGCGATATGCGATCGCATCCAACTTACCTTACCATGCGAACCTTAAGCACAAAACCATAAACTCTGCAATGTGCCTTAATGCGCAATGTCGACATTTCTTAGTGCTATTTGCTAACATTTGCGATGTGCGGGCTCACGATTCGCCATTCGTCGTTGATCTGCCCCTATATCTAACGGTCCTCATCTGATCGCACTTCGCACTTTATAATATTTACTTTGTGGTTATACTCCATTTCTTGCGATCTGCGATGTTGGGCCTTGCGAACATGTGTCTTCTCCATTTCACATTGAAAATACTTTAACTTACCATGCAACGCCTTAATTCTAAACTCTTAAATGTTGTGATTTGCGAAATTGCTCTTGATGCGATTCGATCTCCATCGTCCATATCTTGCCTTCAATTTTACGATCTAATCCTGACCGTCCGTTCCCCTCCTTTGGAAATTTTCTAAGTGATCTCTACCTTAGTGGATTTTTTTTTTGTTTATCCTATCGCCGCTCTGCAACACCGGTTCCTCCACGCTACTCCTCGTGAGCTTGTTCTGTATTCTTCAACGCGATTCTCTCCTGAGCCTTATATTATTGCCACTCTGCAACACTGGTTCCTCCATGGTGCTCCTCCTTGAGCCTTATTCAATTTCTAACTATGCTGATCTCTCTTGAGCTTATTCTTCTATTCGCTATTCACTTCGACTTGGGATTCTTTCGCTTGTTGCACGCATTTGTTGCTTCTCTGCTGCCTTCGCTGCCTCTGTTGCCTCTACTTCTTTGCTGCCTTTGATGCCTCTACTTCTTTTATGCTTCTGTGAATCTATCCTGAGCTTCTTCTTATGGTTATTCATTCCGACTCGAGATTACTATGCTTGTTTCACGCCTTAAACACACCGATATCTGCTAATCTTGTTTTTCTTCCTTTTCTCCTTTTCTGCCTTAACTGCTTCTCTGCTACCTATTCTTCTTTCTGTTGCCTTTGCTGCCTCTACTCCCTTTTCTACCTATCTGTTGCCTTTGCTGCTTTGATACCTATGCCTCTTCTTATTTTTGCATTATTTCCTGATCTGCTCCTTTGTCTTACTTCTAGTTCTGGTGCTGCTCCTTTTTTCTCCTTTGCCATCAATGACAATATTTCCAACATATTGAGTGTCCTAGGGTAAGTAATATTGTGTCTATTATGAATGGCTATCCTTCTATAATCTTTATAGGTTGCACCAAATGGATGTAAATATCATGTTCCTCAATGGTGTGATTAAGGAATAAGTGTACATAGAGAAACCTCAAGGATTTATGTTACATGGGAAGGAGTCCCATGTGTGTAGATGAAAGAATACTTTCTATATAATCAATTACGAACCCAGGGCATGATAATTAGGATTAATGGATACTTGATGATTTTGGGCTTCCCCAAGGGTGATACAAATCATAACCTTTATGTAATGTCTCTCCGTCACACAACAAAACTTTTTTTTTTTCTCAGCTTAAGTATAAATTCGATTCATTACTCATATAGTCATTAACAAGATACCTTGACCCTACTTCGTTAACTCTGTTCTAGAAGGTTACATTCCTCCTAGGTTAACTATTTGGGTTATTACACTTGTATCGAGATTTTGTACTGGTCTTTAGAATATTTTTATAACTTGCATTTGGAGTTGTTTTATTCAACTTCTATTAACCTTCCTCTATGGCTATTTACCTTCTTAATATTCTTGAGCCCTTATTACGCGCATACCTTATGCTCCCTTATCGGTGTTTTTTTCTTTTTTTCTTTTTTGATTAGATCCCAAGACCATTTTGTGAGTCTCTTTATGATCCTTACGTATCTCACCATACAACATTTCACAATGTTCTAATTCGACTTATCCCTATAACCAGTTTTCGAGGCGTTTATATATATCACTGGGTCCATCTCTTCGTATAGCTCCACGAGTGATAACCCTATGTTAAAATTGTGATTTGCTTCCATGTACCGATTGGTCTATATATCATTAACACTTAAGTCATCGGTATGAATTTCTTATGGTTATGTGAATGTACAGTGCATGTTCCCAGATCAATCGATGATATTTCTCGTACACATTATTTATGGTGCATTCTCTGTATAGATAGGCACATTAACTTCAGGATACTCGTACTGCGTCGTTGGCAAAGTCAGTTTAATGTATCATGACAATTAAACTTGTGCCAAGTCTCCACATCATTATACTCAAGGCTCTCTGTTGATTTTGTTTGATATTGGTTGGATTTCAATGCGTCCATGCTCCAGTTGTAGGGATCTACGTTTGTATTTGAAATGCCACGCCTTCCTATTCTTGGGATTATGCAGACTACACGACCTGAGCGGAGGTACTATGAGATCGATTGCATAGATTGCTAATTAAATGTTGGACGGCTACTTCTTAATTGTCAATCCCACCTAATCGATCCGTGTACACATCGTAGATCCTATGCCACTTGGACGGTGGAGATTTCTCCTATCTCATTAGGGTTTCGATGTTTTGGTTTTTTGAGGCATTTGTATAAATATCTATCTCATTATCGAGACTGTTCTTTTCGCTCCTCGTTTGTTTGATCTCCTCTCGGTACCGAGCCTCTGCACATTGGAGAAGCAAGGCGTTGTCTCTCCCAGGCTTCGGGCGTATTCATCTCTCCATCGAGTCAAAATGCAGGTATAACAATCTGAGCACAATGCTATTTTACTATGAGGCTTATATCATTGCTATGTATTTTAACACACTCGGCTTACAATACGAGAGCTGAGTTGAACTTCCACCATTTCTTTTTCATGGTCTCGTTTCCTGTCGAGTCTCGTGGCGTTATATTTTTTCTTTTGTTTGTTGAAAAAATCTCTCGTAGAGATTTTTCTGTTCGGGTATGAGATTTTTGTTCACTGGTAATGATATTTAATACGATTTATCCAATCGTTTCTTGATAGGGCTTACTCTTTTTCGTCTTGGGTGACTCGACTGGGGTCATCCCTTTCATGCGCCAATTTTCCCTGGCTCGTAGCGAGCAATCACTCCTCGGTAAGCCATCGACCTATTTGAACAAAATTGTTCTGGAGTTTTATTTTCATTTTGTGTGAATGTTTTGACAATACACATGTATTCTTCTTGCAGGTCATATTTGGTGATAACCCCTTCCGTTCTCAAGGTAACCTAAGTTTGTTTGATATTCCCTTCACATATTTTTATGTTTTGAGTGTCCTCCTATCTTATTATGATAACGATATCCTCATTCTATTGCAGGTAGGTTCGAATTGCATCGAGGGTTTTTCTTAATTGGTATTTGATGAATTTGTAATTCGCTCAAGTTGACGCCGATGTGTTTCTGAAATTTCAGGTCGGTATCAACGTGTCCTGAGTCGAATTTTGACCAGGCTCTCTCTTGTTATTCTACAAAATTGTTCAGACAATTTAAGTTGTTATTGTCATAGAAATTTCTGTTGTAGTAAAGACCTTTTTCCAGAGACTGGGACTTTTTAAATTTGAATTTGGGGCACTGAAATTCCCGAAGTGACTTACGTTCTGAATTATTATCATGAGATCATGATAGTTAAATTCCATAATTGGTTTCCAGAGTTGCAGATATGTATTTATCGCCCATTCGTCTTTGTTATCAATAACAATTAATGTCCAGATTTCTATTTTCTATTATTGTTCATTATATAATTGTTTTTGTCCAATAAAAATTTGCTTAATCTTGAATGAGAGATTAATAGGTACACTGGCTGTACATTTCCTTTCCATTGCTCTTCACAACAATAGCATCAGTGAATATACGTCTCTCTATTACAAGAGTCTTCAAGTTTACAATAGTGAAATAATTCTTGTGTGTATTATTTGACTTCCACAGTAGACTCTCTTTATATTCATGGGTTTGAAATTCCATTGTACGAGTTGCATATGGCAAGAAAAATATTTTGTGCAACTAGATATGTATAAGTTTTTTTTTTGGTAATATCACAGTTCCAGTGTATCTGGTGTTTAGACTAGCATCATTATATCATATAGATCTGATAACAATTAATTGTTACCTTTCATAGCTAGTATGGTTTACATGCACTTTATATAATTTCCCATGCACATCTCATTTTCCCAATAAGTATTCAGTTGGAACATTCCATGGTCAAGGATATTAATCACATAGTTTTATGCATAACTTTCAGTTCATAATGATTTACAAGTTTGGAAACCCTGTTTAATTCATTTCCCTTGCTATCTGAAGATATCCATAGTGCTAAAATATATATATTCTTCCCTTCTATCCCTATTATCAAAGGAATTTTATAAAAAAAACCATGCACTGCTATTTTGGCATCTTTTTGTCTGCACCTCACTTAGTTACTTCAACAGATCTACAGATCTGCCCTATATGTATTTAATTCCTCCTACACACAGGTTTGTGGGTTTCCCTAATGTTCACTGAATTAATTCTATTTTTAACAGAAACAGATTAAAGTTACATAGTTACAAATTATGAGGTAACATAATCTCCAGATTTAAACCATGAACTTCTTTAGAGTTTCTGGCTGATTTGTCCTCATAATTCTAGTTCCTACAACCATGCAGAGCTGAGAGAGAGTTTAATTACTCTACCATTCTGTAAATGTATGGAACATAAACACAACAAAACATTGCAAGTAGTATACAGCTACAATCATTAACTTTTACACCTAACAACAATTAATTTTAATCATTCATAAACACTGTGAGCATACCACTTAGGTACTTGACCAGTCCTCCCAACCGTAGAGTCCCTCTATCTCCCGGACTCACCCCCGAGCTGAGATCACTTCCATTCCACACCAACCTCTAATCTATTCAGGAATAGCTTATTTAAGCTTTTGCTCCCCAAATCCTGTTTCTAATTCTGCGTCCAGAATTTCAGGATGCTTTTCTTCCTATTTGCTAGGCTTCCCTTATTTAGGAATTTTTAAAGCTGTTTTTTTCTTTTCCCAGCTTTTTACCTCTTCCCAACTACTCTCCACATCATTGGGGAAACTAGATTTTCCTCAAAATCTAATTTGGAAATAAATTCTTTCAAGGATTTTTTGAAATATTTTTGGGGAAATATTTGCCTCTTTCCATCCTCATGGATTTAGCAAGTGATCTCATAATTCTTATTTTGGTCAATTTGCACATAATTATTTTATTTATTTTTCATAATTAAATATTTAATTACATCCAAAAAATACTTGTCCATTGGGGTCCACTCCCCTCAGGATTAAAGTTCAAATGTCTAGCTTTGAAAGAAAAAACATAAACTAGGGGTGTTACATATTCCCCCTCTGAAAGCAAACACCGTCCTCAGTGTTGATATTTAACTACTAGAGTTCATTTCTTTTCAAACAAAAATGGATATTTTTCCATCATCTCAGATTCTCTTTCCCAGGTAGCTTCTTCAGCAGTAAAGTGCTTCCACTGCACCTTTACTCTTGCTACCGTCCGATTTCTCAATTCAATTTCTTCCCGCTCCAATATTTGAAGCGGTTCTAGAAGGAACTCCCCTTTTGGTTCCACCTGTATCACATTCCAATCAAAAATGTTAGAAGCATAATGTATATATCTTATTAATAATGAAACATGAAATACATCATGAACTTTAACATGGGGTTGTAAGGCCAGCTTGTAAGCCACTGGTCCCACCCTTTCTAACACCTCCAAAGGTCCACAATATCTAGGAGCCAGTTTCGCACAACTTCCAGTATAAAGCGTGCTCTTTTTGGGTTTAATACGCAAATACACATTTTCCCCCACTTTAAATTCTCGATGTACCCTCTTCTTATCATCATAGTTCTTCTAGCGATCTTGTGTTGTCTTGATGTTTCTTTGTATTTGTTTAACAATTCTTTCCATCTCTTGTAAAGCATCTGGTCCCAACATTAGCTTATCCTCAGGTTGGCTCCAACTCAAAGGTGTACGACATTTCCTTCCATAGAGTGCCTCAAACAGACTCATTTTAATGGAAGAATGATAGCTGTTATTATAGGAAAATTCAGCTAAATGCAAGTAGTCTTCCCACTTTGATGGCCGATCCATCACATACATTCTCAGCATATCCTCCAAAATCTGATTAGTTCTCTCTGTCTGACCATCGGTGTGAGGGTGATAGGCAGTACTGAAATTCAACTTAGTGTCCATGCCCCCAAATAGACCTTTCCAAAAAGCTGCGGTGAACTTAGCATCTCTATCCGAAACAATCACCTTTGGGACCCCATGGAGCCTTAATACTTCCTTCAGGAACACATCCGCTACTTGGGCTATCTCGAAAGTAGATTTCACCAGTATGAAGTGTGCAGCTTTGGTTAAAGTGTCTACTACTACCATCACTGAATCGTGCTGGTACTTGGTTTTGGGTAATCCTGTTATGAAATCCATAGAAAAGGTATCCCATTTCCATTCTGCAATCGGCAAAGGATTTAAAAGACCAACAGGATGTTGATGTTCAACTTTAACTAGTTGACACTCCATGCATCTAGCTAAATATTCTGCTACATCTCTTTTCATTCCTGGCCAAAACAACTTCTTTTTCAAAGCTGTTAACATTTTCTGATATCCAGGATGCCCTGCATACGGATATTTGTGATATTCATCTAGAATCTCTCTTTTCAAAGACTCTACATTGGGGATATACAATCTATTTTTGTAGCAAATTGACCCTTTTTGGTTTTGAGTGTAGTCAGCTATCTCCTTCTTTAGTAGTTTCACCTGTAGTGTTTCATAATTTGGATCCTGGTCTGCTACCTGTTTCACTAGATCTTCTAACTCCAACTTTACACTACTTCCAATGCTTTTTATGTGTTGGCAATAATTTCTGCTCAGGGCATCAGCAATTTTGTTTTCTTTCCCTATGATATGTTTTATGTCCATATCAAATTCACTCAGAAAAGACAACCATCTGGCTTGTCGAGTATTCAAATCAGTTTGGGAAAAGAAATATTTAAGACTAATATGATCTGTCATCAATGTAAATTTCTTTCCAAGAAGATAGTGTCGCCACATCTTCAAGGCATGAATAACAGCAGCCAACTCCAAATAATATGCACTATAGTTTTGTTCATGTGTCTTCAGTTTCCTAGATTCATATGCAATAACTGAATTTTCTTGCAAAAGGACTCCCCCCAACCCCTCTCTACAGGCATCTGTACATACAACAAATTCTTTATGAGGATCTGCAATCTTCAGTATAGGGGCTGTAGTGAGTTTTAGTTTTAATTGTTCAAAACTGTTTTGGCATTTTTCAGTCCACTCAAATTTGACACCCTTCCTTTGTAGTGAGGTTATGGGATATGCTACGGTATAAAATCTCTCCACAAATCTGCGATAATAACCTGCAATTCCCATGAATGATCTTATTGCTGAAACATCAGTTGGCATAGGCCATTATTTAATAGCCTTTATCTTTTCAGGGTCAACAACCAACCCTTGTTCAGAAATAATATGTCCCAAGTATTGGATCTTGTCCTTATAGAATTCACATTTACTGAATTTAACATATAATTGGTTTTCTTTCAAATTTTGCAGCACTATCCTCAAGTGCTCTTTGTGCTCCTCCTCATTTTTGGAATAAACTAAAATAGCATCTATGAACACAAGTACAAATTTATCCAAGTACTTGTTTAACACACTATTCATTAGGCACATAAAGGTGGCAGGGGCATTTGTCAAACCAAAAGGTAGGAATACAAATTCGTAGTGACCATACCTGGTTCGAAAAGCTGTTTTACTAATGTCTTCCTCCTTAATTCTGAGCTGGTGATAACCAGTCCTTAAGTCAATCTTCGAAAATACTGAAGCTCCTCTCACTTGGTCAAAAAGATCATCAATTCTGGGCAACGGGTATCTGTTTTTAATGGTCAACTTATTCAGTTGACGATAATCAATGCACATCCTAAAGGTTCCATCCTTATTTTTCACAAATAGAACTGGTGCTCCCCAAGGAGACACACTCGGTCAGATATAACCTTTATCCATCAATTCTTGCAATTGCATTTTCAGTTCCATGAGTTCGGGGGGACTCATTCGATAGGGGGCTCGGGAAACAGGTGTTGCTCCTGGCACCAAATCGATTGAAAAGTCAATATCTCTTTTGGGGGGAAGATGAGGAATCTCCTCTGGAAAGACTTCCTTAAACTCTCTCACTACTGGCAAAATATCCAGCAGATTTTCTTCAGGTTTCTGTTCTGTCTCTTCTACATGTATTGCATATACTTGGTATCCTTTCCTAGCTATTCTTTTTAATTGCAGTGCTGATATTTGTCTTACAGAGATGGGTTTTGGTTTTCCCTTGAGAATAAAAGGTTTCCCTTTTTCATCTATGCAATGCAGAGTTTTATCCCAACAATTCATCATGGCCTTTTTCTTTTCCAGCCAGTCCATTCCTATCAGCAAGTCATATGATCCTAATGGCAGAATGTTTAAATTCACTTCTGTTTGAAAATCATTTAATTTGATTGCTGTTTGAGGTAACTTATGAGTTACTTTCCTCTTGGTGCCAGTGGCTAACTGGACCAACCAAGACTGCTGAAATTTTTCAGTTTTCAGATTGCATTTCTCTATCACTTGTGGACTAATGTAACTCAAAGAAGCTCCTAGATCAATCAAAACAGTAACAGATTGGTCAGCAATCTTACCTTCCATATCAACCATGGTAGCTTGGTGTTCTGCTTGTCGATTCTCCAAGGCTGCACTGATAGTGCGTATATTTCTTGCTATGTCATTCACTGTGGTAGCTTCTCGATCTCTCATAATCATCTGAATGTTTCGGTGGGGAAAATCCCTCAAAAGATGGGGTTCTCCACATCCCCAGCATTTCAAAGGTTCCCTCATTTTGACTATGCCTTCCTTCTTATTTCCTTCATCTAGTTTTTTGGAACCAATTTGAGACTGAGCTGCTTGGCTTTCTTTTGGTTTATTAAAATTTTTCCTCTGATGGTCCCTACCAAAATTCCTTAAGTAAGCTGGTTTCTATTTCTTTCCTTTAATTTCACCTTTGTTTAGCCAGCCTTTTCCATGCTCAGCCTTTCCTTTAAACTGCTGGTAGCATAATCTAGCTTTCCTCAGGGCCTCGTCCATAGTTTTTGGGTTATCAAACTCAATTTTCTCTTTGTACACAACAGGAAAATAGTTCAAAAACCTTTGTACCTTGGCCTTCTCTTCCCTAATGTAAGGGACATATCTCAACAGATTGGTAAACTTGGTGACAAACTCATCAATAGTAAGTTGTCCTAGTCTAAGCTCATGAAATTATTTTTCTTTATCATCATAATAACGTTCATTTAAATAGCGGTTTTTAAACTTAACCTAGAAATATTCCCAAGTAACTGTCTATTCATCAATGGCATGAACCATTTTCGTCTCCTCCCACCACAAGGTAGCCTTACCTTGTAGCTGGTAAATAGCTAATCTGGCCTTCAGATTGCTTTCATATTCATAGACCTGGAAATACTTAATCATGTTCAACAACCAGGCTTCACCATCTTCCTCCTTCTCCCCATCATAGGAGGGAGGTTTGATCTTTCGGAATCCCCCCTGTAATTCCTTTTTCTGCTTATACTGATGCCTAATAGCATCATCATCCTCAGACTCATCATTCTTCCTCTTCCCGGAACCTTCACCCTCTTGGCTATTCCGCGAAGTTAATTCTCTGATGAGATTTTCCTGCTCCTCACTGGCTAATGACAATCTGTCATTCTGGCTTCTTAGCTCAGCCATTTCTTGTTGCAAACTGTGCAACATAGCCATCACCGGAGCATTGGGATCTAGTGTATTATCTTCATCACGCAGATCGACATAAATTTCCTCACCTTCTGCCATTATAGCACCACGGTACACTATACAACACAGATCAGTAAATATATATATATATATATATATTTTATTTTTTTTCCAACAGTAAACCATTTATACAGTGAGCACACACAACAACAGCCCAATTTTTTATAACATGAGCTCTGATACCATTTGTAATGTCTCTCTGTCACACAACAAAATTTTTTTTTCTCTTTTCTCAGCTTCAGTATAAATTCGATTCATTACTCATATAGTCATTAACAAGATACCTTGACCCTACTTCGTTAACTCTGTTCTATAAGGTTACATTCCTCCTAGGTTAACTATTTGGGTCATTACCCTTGTATCGAGATTTTGTACTGGTCTTTAGACTATTTTTATAACTTTCATTTGGAGTTGTTTTATTCAACTTCTATTAACCTTCCTCTATGGCTATTTACCTTCTTAATATTCTTGAGCCCTTATTACGCGCATACCTTATGCTCCCTTATCGGTGTTTTTTTTTCTTTTTCTTTTTTGATTAGATCCCAAGACCATTTTGTTATTCTCTTTATGATCCTTACGTATTTCACCATACAACATTTCACAATTTTCTAATTCGACTTATCCCTATAACCAGTTTTCGAGGCGTTTATATATATCACTGGGTCCATCTCTTCGTATAGCTCCACGAGTGATAACCCTATGTTAAAATTGTGATTTTCTTCCATGTACCGATTGGTCTATATATCATTAACACTTAAGTCATCAGTATGAATTTCTTATGGTTATGTGAATGTACAGTGCATGTTCCCAGATCAATCGATGATATTTCTCGTACACTTTATTTATGGTGCATTCTCTGTATAGATAGGCACATTAACTTCAGGATACTCGTACTGCGTCATTGGCAAAGTTGGTTTAATGTATCGTGACATTTAAACTTGTGCCAAGTCTCCACGTCATTATACTCAAGGCTCTCTGTTGATTTTTTTTGATATTGGTTGGACTTCAATGCGTCCATGCTCTAGTTGTAGGGATCTACATTTGTATTTGAAATGCCACGCCATCCTATTCTTGGGATTATGCAGACTACACGACCTGAGCGAAGGTACTATGAGATCGATTGCATAGATTGCTAATTAAATGTTGGACGAATACTTCTTAATTGTCAATCCCACCTTATCGATCCGTGTACACATCGTAGATCGACTCACCCCCGAGCTGAGATCACTTCCATTCCAGACCAACCTCTAATCTGTTCAGGAATAGCTTATTTAAGCTTTTGCTCCCCAAAGCTTGTTTCTAATTCTGCGTCCAGAATTTCAGGATGCTTTTCTTCCTGTTTGCCTAGGCTTCCCTTATTTAGGGATTTTTAAAGCTATTTTTTGCTTTTCCTATCTTTTTACCTCTTCCCAACTACTCTCCACATCATTGGGGAAACTAGATTTTCCTCAAAATCTAATTTGGAAATAAATTCTTTCAAGGATTTTTTGAAATATTTTTGGGGAAATATTTGCCTCTTTCCATCCTCACGGATTTAGCAAGTGATCTCATAATTCTCATTTTTGTCAATCTGCACAGAATTATTTTGTTTATTTTTCATAATTAAATATTTAATTACATCCACAAAATACTTTTCCATTGGGGTCCACTCCCCTCAGGATTAAAGTTCAAATGTCTAGCTTTGAAAGAAAAAACATAAACTAGGGGTGTTGCACTTTAATACAAGGTTGTTGATGGTGATCCTTTGACCTTGTTGTTGTATGTTGATGACATGTTCCTTACTAAAGCAAAGAGGCTCATTGTCAGGTGAAATATGGAATTAGCTTTGAAGTTCTAGATGAAGGATATTGCTTTGATTCTTTATTCCTTTGGATTGGATGTGTGGCAAAGGCGAGGTGATATATTTATTAGATAAGGGAAGTACACATTTTAGATCTTGAGGAGATTCGGTATGATGGATTGCATGTCCATGGAAACATTTATGTTGACAAATATGAAGAATTTAAATGATTCTGTTCTATATTTATGTATCTCAAATTCCGCTATATACGAGTAGTTGATTAGATCCTTGATGTACCTAGCTAATAGTAGGATAGATATTTGATTTTCTATGAGCATCCTCATCTAGTTTATGGTTGAGTCAAGGCATGTACACTAGGTTACAGTGAAGTATGTGTTGAGGTACCTATGTGGCATTCTTGGATATGATTTGAGATATGTCTCAGGTGGTTATGTGGCGATGGAGGGATATACTGATTCTGACTAGGACGAGAGTGTAGTGGATACAAAGATCACCTCAGGGTGTTACTTTAGCTTGGGATAAACTACAATATCCTAGTTTACTAGGAAGAAAACTTTTGTCTCACTCAATATAACAAAAGAAATGTATATTCAATATTGCAGCTAGTGTCATGAGACAAGAATTACTGTGGCTTTGACAGCTTCTTGCAAGACTATTTCATTATGCACTAGAGATGAGATTGATAAATTGCAATAATAAAAGTTGTGTCATCTTTTCAGAGAGTCCGGTATTTCATGATAGGTCAAAGAAAATTGAGATCAAATCTCACTTCATCTGAAACATGGTGTAGAAAGGAGTAGTGAAGCTCTAGTACATATCCATAAACGAGCGGAATGTGGACATTCTCACCAAGCCTCATTCTAGTGGGGTATCTTTATAATTTAGAGACAAGCTTTTCATGATGCTTATGATGTCCTTCACTAAGAAGGAGTGTTAATATTCATGTACTAAGGGGGAATGGTACATTCACTAAGGGGCCATGCTAGTTCGGCTAGGGGTGAATGACATGAGGATGTCTTTTTCCCATTAGCCCTGTTGTGTAGATGGGGATATTGGCCCACGCTACTCACATTTCCTACTCTTGGATGGATTGATCTATTTTTTATAGAGTAGGGTCGATTTGCTTATTTAATGGGGGTTTTCACCTACCAATGGAATAAACACTTTTAGTTTAATGTAGAGTTTTGATGTAGTCCAATTAAGTGAAGGAATTTCTTGTGTTGAGAGGCTTCTTAATGGGTATCAACTAAAAATTATATCTTTATATATATTATACATGAATGTTAGGAGACACTCATAAACATCACAAGATCATTCATCTTTTCTAGTGGAGGAGAAATTTTTAGCTAAGGAGAAATATATTTTTTATTGTTTCACTTCTACACTTAGGGGTCGCACGTGTTTGATTAGTGAGTTTGACTAATTGGTGCAGTTGCATGTGTGAATGTTTAACCAGTTCACACAACCACACCTATGAAGATTTGAATACAGTTAGTTGACTAATTTTTATCGCAAATGACCAACACTGACTACATGCAGTTTGACAAAGTTTGACCACAAGTAGTTTGATCGAGTTTAACCAGAATTGACCATTGTTGAGCACAAGAAGTTTGACCAAGAAATTTTACTGAGTTTATTATCAAATTATAAGTTGACTTTTGATTGGTTTGACCACTATTGACCAACAACAATCTGGCTGGAAATTTGACTTGTAATTATGGCACAAAATTCTAGAAAAATTATTATTTCTAAACCTTGCTAAAAAGACATTTTATCCTCAATAAAAAGTTGCTAGGTTTTCTCCCGGATTTGGTTTCCTAGGGTAAAAAACATTGTGTATATTATGCATGGATATCTTTTTAAGACCTCTATTGTTTCTGTTTCATTTACAATTAATATTTATGGGTGTAATTACACAACAACAACAATGGCATAAATAATAGTGTTTGAAAATTCATTAGGAAGTAATTATCAGATTAGAGAATTGTATTCTATTGTATATTCCATAGGATTTCAACAGAAATGGCTATTGTGATAGAAGAACACAAAACTTTGATATTGCATAAATAATTGGAGAAGTTGTGGAAGATCCTATAGAAGAGTACATGATATGCAAGACATGGAATTTGTAATTCTCCTTAATGCTATAGAGATATTGGGTTAGGAAATTAAACAAGAAAACATGATTTTATACAAGATGTAGAACAACAAAATGGTGGATATAGTGAATCCCACTGTGAAAAAACACGTGTATGAGGAAATTGAAGTTGTATTTGCAAAAATAAATAAAAATGTGCAAAGAATCTAGAAATGATTATTGAATTTGATTATGAAGCTAAGTTACATGTATGGTTTGAAAAGCCCATTTATAATGGAGATGAAGACGAGTATGGAAAATGTGTCATAACTATAATAGAAGAGGGAATAGAAAATATTAGAACAATAATTGAAATTGTTGAAGCTTTAGCAATAGTGGAATAGGAGATGAAATAAAATGAAGATATTGTTTTGATCTTTACATAAGTTGACAAAAAACTTCAATCGCCAATAATTGAAGTACAAGAAAATGTAAAAGAAAAATTAAATAAATATGACAATTAAAATGAGGAAATTTCGAAGAAGAACATCCTAGTAAAGGTGAAGCTGGAGAAGAAGAAAATATACACATAATAGAAAGTTTATAGCAAAAGGAAGAAAAACATCCAGAACATATAGGTGAGAAGAAATTCCACTAGTATGAAAAATTAAAACAAGTTTTTGAATTGATTTGAAGTATTGTAAGCCTTGCTAAGATGTAGACTAATAGGGAGTAGAGGTCATAATTAAGGGTGGTTGTTAGACACAATTACTCGCATTTTCTCGTAGTTTTTGGTAGTTTACATAGAATATTTTATGAAACATTATTCATGCATGTGTAAGCTAAAATTACTATTTCCATTATTAGCATTACAATATCATCCTAGATGATCTCTCCATGAGTTTTTTTCTCTCTTTATTGTTCCACTCTCAATCAATTCAATTTGTTTGAACTAGAAAAACTACAAATCTTTTATTTTTTATTTTTTGATTTGATTGTGAGTTATTTTTTATTTTTTAAATATTGTTGCCATTTTTTGTTTCCTCTTATCTCTATTAAGTGGAAATCCAAAGGAAAAAACCACAATCTTAATTCTAGGACTCTCTTTCCTTTTTTATTTTGTAGAATATTTATAATGATTGGACGATCATATATCAAATTACAAACTCTTTGGGTGACCACACCAAAGGTGAGGGATAACCATAATTTCAAACTTATAGGAAATTTAAATGAACTAGTGTTAGGAGGAGCATTCATGCTTTCCATGAGCTAGATGGTATGTAATTGAGAAGAATAACCATAATTTAAAACTTATAGGAAATTTAAATGAACCAGTGTTAGGAGAAGAATGCATGCTTTCCATAAGCAATATTGTATGTAACTGAGAAGAATAATTAGTTTTTTAAGAAAAAATATCTGGCCTTGGTGGAAATTTTCCATAGTTTACTCATTATTACCACCAACGTTCCCAAATCATTCTACAATTATAGTTATTTTTTTTTGGCTCAGTCGGGATTGACCCAGGTTAAAATTATGCTTCAGACCAACACAACCCTCCATCACTGGCCATTTTGGCAACAACCTGCAAGCATATCGCAGTCTCAGCTAAGGTGACTATGGGTGGTTTCAGAACCAGGTTTCTGCAGCCCTTAGGGATTGTGCGGCGTGGCATTATTATGCTTTTCAATGTTTATCTTCTAACATATATCTAATTACTGTGTTGTATAATCTTATAAGCTACTTCTCCATACAGAATAATTCATATAAAATAGTATTAATATAACATAAGACTGTAACAACCAATTTGCATTAAAAAATATCAAGCAAACGTAGCAATGCATAAAGACAATTTTTTTCCCAAAACTTACTTCTTTCTTTATTAAGATGTATCTTTTCAGGACATTTAACTCTTTGACTTTCACACATGGCTATAGGGGGTCTTCGCAATAAGTTGCAGACACTTCCAAGGCCTTTGTGCACTCAGTTGCAGAGCCTTTCCTTAACTACAGAAGACAGATACAAACTAACCCGAGACCATCACAATTTCATGTCATCATTCCATGATCTTCTTCAAAGAAGTATTACATCTCTTTATATAAAATTACATTTCTAAAAAAACATGGTGCACATACCATGGGCTCAACAAAACAATCAAATAAAACTATGGTACTCGTTACGAAATGAGGGGCCTCGACCCACGTCGAGCCCTTTTGTTATCACGCGGTATATCAAAATTACACTGTTGTGCGGTGTACTTCGCACTCCTCTCCTTAAAACTTGGAGTTTTGACCAAAATATAGGCCATGTTGGGCTGAACCCAAGAGACAACCAAAACTCACATGTGACTCGTCCCAAGTCACTTAGCTTCTTTGACCTTTCATCTTGCTTGCGATGTTGTTGTATGCGGTGTTGAACATCTGCAACACTTCTGGAACCTGTTTTTCCTGACTACAAACTTCTTCTAATGCTTCCTCTATGACTGGTCCATCAACCTTATTCAATGTGGTTTCCTCCAACTGGCGAAGCTCCTTGAGCTTCCCATCGAATTCTAGTGAGAGTTGGAGAACCTCATCTTGCCAAGGCTGAGATATTTTTGTCAATGTTTGTTCCTCCTTCCTTAATTCTTCAATTTTATTCTGAATGACCTTGCCCTGACTGATACTTGCTAGCTTTTGTGAAACTTCCAAGTTTTATGTTGTTGTCCTGATATCTTCCAGTTACTTCTGCTTTTACTTGATATCTTCTTCAATCTTCTCGATGTTTGGATCTTCTTGTAGCAAAGTGAAAATTTAAAATGTGTCATCCAGCAACTTACCACAGTCTGCCACTATTTCAGAGGTACCTGATACTATAGTATTCACCTCAATCTCTCTTGGCTCCTAGACATCTAATGGCATGGTGGGCTACAAATTTATTTGCAGCTCACAAATCTTGATCTCGTATTCGAACTCCACATCCTTGAACTTCCGTTTTGATTCTTTGACTAAAAGGTCAAGCTTTGCAACCTTGTGTTTGATTGGTTCCTCCTCACAGACATCCATGTCCAGAAATTCTAGACAGGTGGCCTTGACCACCTCTTTTAGTCTCTATTTCTTCTATTCAGCTATGTCCTTCTCCTAGATTGTGCTAGTCAAGCTGTTTATTCAGTGCAACTCTCTCTTTCTCTATATAAATGGTTAATTTTGATGTGTGTTTCTTACTCTGCTTTATCTCATTGGTAACACCTTCATGTAAGTCATGCGACACTGGGAGTGGTAGTGCTACAATATTCATGTTGAATTTTTTCCGCGTCTTTGCTTGTTGCTGCACCTCGGAAGAGTTGAACTGTAGAGCTCGAGCATCATTCTCATGCCAATTTTTTTTTCTATAAGTATTACTTGCTGAGGTTCCTTGCTGAGTGGAGTTGGTTGTTTGCTGGTTTGTGTGAGAAGATTAAACTCTAATATACTTTTCTCAACCTTTGTAAGGAGTGCATCGTAGCCTTCCTCAATCCTGCACCATGAATCCTCCACTAAATATTGAAATTTCTCTCCAATTTCTTCTAAGTCCACATTAGTAAGGACCATTGCCTCTATGCCATTAGAATTTTCCAGCTTTTGTTTCTTTCTACCTTGCGACGATAGTGCACCCTTCATGTTTCTTTTCCCTTTTTTCTATAACTTTATTTTCCATTTCCTATTTTGTGCCTTCAGGAGTATCCTCCTGATCCTTGTCTTTCTCCTGCTCATGTTCATGTTCTTGTTCTCGTTGTCATTCTTCTACGTCTTTTCCACTTGGATTGCCATACTGAAAGGTTTGTTCTTCTTATCTTTTGTTGTCTCCTAATCCCATTTCCATTAGATTAATCCAATATGTGGGAAATTACTTCACTACCTCGATCAAATCATCTTTGGTTACTAAATATGGCAGTGGGTGCCATGACTTTGCCACATATCTCCTGACTTACACATAAATCCCGTGGAAGGCTAATTTAAAGTTCGCCACAGTTTGATACTGTTCAAACAAGATAGGTGACAACCTAGGATGTTGGTTCACCATGATATGAAGATCCATGTGATGTAATACAAAAAAAATGTGATTTTCTTGAGCTCCCCTTTGTTCTGTGGTATGCCACAATGAGGCTTATCGTGCTGCTTTGCAGACATCTACTTCGACGAGAGGAAACTTTGAGTCCTCTAGTTCCTTCTACACTAACATAAATATAAGCCATGTGTACAGAAATGGTGTAACATTTTCCTGTGCTTCAAGGAAATCTGCCAAAAATTCCCTAAATAAGTAGCTAGTCCAGTTATACTAGAATCCATTATTGCACTATGCAGCTAAGGACACAACTGCTATAGGGACCTCATTCACTCTAAATTTTTGCATCACATTTACAACTAAGATATGTGTGTCGAAGTGTACCCCCTAGTCACTGATTGAATTTATGTCATAGCCTCACTTCCCCTTAACTAGTTAGAATTTCTCCTTCATGGTTTCTACAATTTATTTGTACTGGTATTTCCCTATGAACTCTTCGGCAGGGTCCCTTCCTTAGTATAGAAACCCAATTATTTTCCATATAAGAATTTCATCTATTGGTATCGTCTTCCCTAGCCAGAGGAATCCATCATGCACCAACATGAGTAGTTGTCTGACACATGCGATGTTTGGATTCCATCAACCAAAATGGGGTATATTGACCTATTTAATTGACCTGATTTTTCCAACCCCTTCATCCAGCTGTGTGGTTCTAATCTAGTGACTATGATTTCTAGATAATGGACTTCCTTCAAGTATATGTTAGGCGTGAATTTTGGGTACTTGCTTCGGTCAAGTATGAATCTAAAAACTTTAATTGTGGGATTTTTCCTAGCAAATCTCCTTCAAATGACATTTTCTCTGGTAGCAATCCTTCGAGTCCTTGATAGGTTTAGCATTCGACTTTATTGGTGGAAAATATGGTGGTAGTGGTGACAGAATAGTTGCGGATTTTTTTCCACTCTACCTTGCTAGGCTTCTTCATCACTGTTGCATACAGATTGGGGTTCTGGTTGTGGTTTCACGAGATGTTTTTCCATGCTTTTCTTGGTTCTTTGTTCCACTATTTGCTTCTTCCTTGGTGATCTTTGTTGTGTGAGGGGAGAGGCTACTACAGTTGCACACGATGTTATTGATGGTGCTTCTGTGGTTGTTGCAGGTGTATTATATGTCATTGCCTCCCTGATTGCTTGTTCACCTTTTTCTCTGATAATTAAGATAAACTCTTAGGGGTTCATGTAGCACAATTTCTCCAAGTCTGCAATACTTACAAAATTTTAATCTCTCAAATGAAAAAGTGCAAAAATATTGTCATGACGTGGGTTTTTATATCACTCTTGATCTTCCAACCTCATGTTAGCTCACATTTTACACGGATTTGGCTCATTAACTACATTTATCACCCTAGATTTGTGCCATCCTGTCTCCATAAATGCTGCTTTCTGCTCCTCCAATGGCAAGTTTCCCTTTTAACGGTCATATTTTTGGCGAACTTCGACAAACCTTCCATTGTAGTGAACAATCCTTCCCGTATCACAGTTCCTGTGAACTTCAAAATGTTCCAGACTATTGCGAAGTGATTTCCCTCGTCGATGCTCTTTTCTGCAGAGTAGTTTAAAGTCTAGTGCCCACTTTCAACTTTAGGTGGCACTAAGGATTTCCTCATTTTTCTTCTTCAGAGTGAAGCTGTAGGGGCGGGGTTATTGTTGTAAAGCTTCAACTAATTGCCATTTACCCTTCCCTAAATAAATTCTCAATTCAAATTTTCCAACTGAACTGCTCCTCCATCAGTAATATGCTTTATAATATAGGGGCCCATCCAATGTGTTTCGAATAACCCTGGAAATTTTACAAAATTACTATCGTAGAGGAGGACAAGATCTCCCACTTTTACCACAATTATCTAGAGATGCAATAGCCCCAAACTTCACAACAATATAATATAATAGGAGTGACAAGATTTTTAAAAAGGAATTCATTCTTATCTCATAACCCAAGGTATGTTGAAAAATTACAATTATTATAAACTTTCCAAACTCCATTTATTATGTTTGCAATGTTGTAGCTTCAATTAAAATTACAACAAATATTGATACTGAGATATTTGTGAGAGGTAACTTCCTTTAAATAGTTATTTTCATACAAGAAATTAGCATAAGTGGTCTTTCTAAATTAAATTGTCATAGCCTTTAATATTTTTTTCATGGATAAATCATATTTAACTGTTCATTGAGATCATAGATACTCATCATTATAAAAAAAACATCATTTATGTAAAGATGAAAAATTAATAATCAATGGAAGTAACTTATTCTTTTTCAAAAACATATATAATTACATTTATAAAAATTACATATATAAACTAGAATGTGTCAAATATATTAATAATAAAAAATTATAAGACATTTTTTCAATTTCAACAGCGTCTGTGAATTTGCGGTGATGAAAATACTCAACCCTAGAAATTACCTTGGACTCTTCCAAAAAAATATGGTGGTTATTCTTCTAAGCATGTTCTGTAAGAGATGAGGACCGGGTCTTGCAATGCATAATATCAGCATCATGTTCTTGCATTCTCCTGCTTATAGAATGATTGATTTCTCCAATCTAGGGAATCCCATAGGAACAGGGGATCAAATATACGCCTTTCATGCACTTAGGGTCCAAAGGGTCATTAAAGAATTGGAGGGAAAAAATAAATATGTTAAGAGACGTAAATATGGAATAAATCCTATGTTAAAATCCAAGCAATTTTGTCAGTAGTACCATGCATTAATGGAAATTGAACGCTACCAAGTAATTCACTAGATATTTTTTTCTAGGACCTCTACCAACATTGAAGAAAGCCTTAATACCTTGATGTTTACTAAAACCATTCCTCTCAAATACCCCAAGAAGATGGTATTTCTCATCCTCCATGTTCTCATCATCCGAAATCCTAAGATATCTAGTGGAAAACGTGTTGAAAACCCCAACCTTTTGAGTTGCAAAATGAAGAGAGCTAGCGTGAAGATACTTCTCAGTGTGGGTTTTATTTCAAAAGACCTGGTGCAATAAATAGCAATCATTATTCCTCAATATGAGCACATCTAGAAAAGGAATGCTACCATCAACCTCAGTTTCCATAGTTAACTTAATGGAGCTAGATTAATCATTAAAGTATTGTTGAAAATAATCCAACTTTAGACAAACATGAGACCAATGTATGAAGTTGTCATCTACAAATTGTTTCCATATCTTAGGCTTGAAAGGAGTTGAAGCCAAGGCGTTCAATTCAAAATATTCCATAAAAAGGTTGAAAACCATAGGGGAGAGAGGAGAATCCATGGCAACACCACAAGTCCATTGATAGACCTCCCCTTCAAATCTAAAAAAAGGTCGAGTAAGACATATTTCAACCAACTTAGCAGTGTTCAGATTCCATCACTATGCTCCAAGAAAAATCCTACTAGAGGATATTATTTGTAACATAGAATATGGTGTTAAATATTTATCTGATAATTTGAAGGATGTCATTAGGAAAGATTGTCTGGTGGTTCTCAGAAAAACAACACCTCTCGAAAGCAATATCAATAAATCTATATTTAAGGCCCTTAAATCCCTTAATCATGACCTTGATATTGATGTTGTAAAGGAATATAAAGGTGGTGATGTTTTAATCATTGAGAGAGAGGATTATAAAAGGAATATGCTGGACCATTTGCATAATCACGGTAGTTACAAGAAGCTTTCGAAAAAAACCATTAATAAGGTTGCTAAGATTATGATGACTGTTATTTAATCTAGTATCACTGTGGGTTCCATTAGCCACAATCTTATGTACAGAAACACTATCAATCCTAGGATTTATGGGCTTCCCAAGATTCATAAAGATGGGGTTCCCCTCAGACCCATTTTTAATATAATTGGTGGCCCCACTTATCTTTTAGAGAATTATTTAGGTCGTAAGCTTAGACCTGTGGTTGTTCATTATCATTCTTTTGTGAAGGATTCATCCTCCTTTATCAATGAGTTAAGAAATTGAGTTCTGATCGGAATGACACTCTTGTGACCTTCGATGTGGTCTCGTTGTATACCAATATCCCTATCATTGAGGTAGTTGGAGTGATCAATCGCATCACGGATCTAGACACTGCTAAGTTGGTTGAAATATGTCCTACCTCGACCTTTTTTTATCTTTGAAGGGGAGTTCTATGAGAATACTTGTGGTGTTGCCATGGATTCTCCTATCTCCCCTGCGGTTTCCAACCTTTTTATGGAATATTTTGAATCAAAAGCCTTGGCTTCAGCTCCTTTCAAGCTTAACATATGGAAATGTTTTGTGGATGACACCTTCATAGACTCATCTAATGGTTGTCAAAAGTTGGATCCTTTTCACCAACACTTGAATGATCAATTTAGCTACATTAAGTTCACTATGGAAACTGAGGTTGATGGTAGAATTCGTTTTCTATATGTGCTCATCTCAAGGAATGATGATGGCTCTTTCTCACACCAAATATTTTGAAAGAAAACACATACTAAGAAGTATTTTCATGCTAGCTATCACCATTTTCCAGCTGAAAATATTGGGGTTCTCAACATGCTAGCCACTAGAGATTTTAGGGTTTCAGATTATGAGCACTTAGAGGATGAGAAAGCCCATCTGCTTAGAGTCTTTGAGAGGAATGGATATAGTAAACATCAAGGCCTTAAGGTTTTCTTAAATGCAGGCAGAGATCCTAAACAAAAAAAATATCCTAGTGAATTAGTTGGTAGCGTTCAACTTCCATTTATCCATGGTACAACTGAAATAATTGCTCATGTTTTAAAGAAACATAGGATATCTTCCATATTTAGGCCCTTGAACACAATTTGTGGTTCCCTTTGATCTGTTAAAGACACTTGTACCCCAAGTGCATGAAAGGTGTCTATTTGATCCCATGTTCATGTGGGATTCCCAACATTAGAGAAATTGGTCATTCTATAAGCAGGATAATTCAAGAACATGATGTTGATATTAGGCATTGCAGGACTTAGTCCTCATCTCTTGCGAAACATGCTCGGAAGACTAACCACCATATTTGTTTGCAAGAGTCCAAGGTAATTTCTAGGGTTGAGAATTTCCATCATCACAAATTGAGGGAAGCCATTGAAATTGAAAAAAAGGTCTCATATGCTGAATAGGGATAATTGGTGGAACATTAGCAGTTGTCAGATTCAATTTCTTTGCTCCTAGTATTGTTTATTTTCCTTCTTCTGTGGTTTTGTGTCTCTATTTATTTTTGTTCCTTCTTCTTCTTGTTTTTGTTATATATATATATATATATAGATTATTTGTTTGTTTATTTATTACTATTATTATTACCATTATTTATTATTATTGTTTATGTGGGGTGTTGCTAGTTGTGATGGTTTGTTTTTGTTTTTAGTTGGTTATTATTATTATTATTATTATATTTACGTTGTTAGTTTATTTAATTTTATGTTTGATTTTTGTTTTTTTTTTTTTTTTGAGTTTTTCCCATTTTAGTGGTTGGGATTAAAATTATTTTATATTAAAAAAAGTAAAATAGGTAGTTATGATTATTTGTTTAGTGAGTTTATTATCATTAGTTTAATATGAATATTATTATTATTATTATTATTTATTATTATTTTTATTGTTTTCTTATATTTTTATTGGGTGTGTTTATTTCTTGTCTTTATTTTAACCTTTCTATTATGTTATTTTCAAAAAGATTTTGTTGATTATGAATATAATATTTTATTAGATATAGTTATTAATATTTTTCTAACATTGAATTATATTAATTTATTAATTTAACGTTTTGATTATGTCAATAATGGTTGCACATCTCTATAGTATATATGACTAAGTGTGTTGGATCAGCACAATCATCATTCTCCTAATCATCATTCTTTTGATGATGAACTACACTAAGTAGTTTGAAACACATCTGCTTTACAAATTATGATATTATTTTCCTTATAAATTTTTGAAAAATAAATATAGATGATAGAAATTTGCACTCTCAAATATTATAACTTTTATTTTTAATTAAAATGAATTTTATTATTAAATAATAATAATAATAATAATAAATTAATATTATTATTTAATATTAATTGTTTATCGAGAAATTTGTCTTTAGTGCGACTTTTTGAAGGCTTTTATGGTGGAATTTTACGATCTAATTTCTCTAAAATCCGGAAGGAATTCATTGCAAACGGAAGTTTGATGGGTAACCTTGCACAGTCGAAGTTCTGTAAGGGTTTTTTAGGGTGATAAATCCATATATACAATGAAAAAACTAGTTTAAATAACAGAAATCAAGATTTTACCTCAAATTGGAGTATGGTTATGATTTTCTTCTTAAAAATGTCATTATTTAGATTTTCAAATTTTTTTAATAATTTTTATATAATATTTAGATCGATTTTAAAAGATTTATAATAATCACTTTTTTAAATGTTAAAATTATACAATAAAAATATAATTGAGTTTTTGAAGAAAGTTGAATTTATTTTAAAATATATATACAAATTAAATAATTAAAATAATAATCATTTTAACCAAAATCCAATACTAATCATAAGTTTTTATAAAACTAAATTATTTAAAATAATCTTCCTAAACTTTTATATTGATTAAAAAGAAAAAAACTAAATAGTAAAACATACCTTTTTCATATATATATATAAATAAACTACATCATTATATATATATATATATATATATATATAAAATGATACATACCTTTTTCATATATATATATATATATATATATAATAATCATATATGCTTGGTTGACAATATTATCCAAATATAAAATAGTTACATTATGCACTTTGCATTATAATACATATTATTTTACAATCTAGATGCTTCTTATTTTTCAATATATATATCTTTTAACATTGTATATTTCAAAATATACATTATCAAATGTTTCACTCTAAAAATATATTATTGTTTATATGAATCACTTTAGTGTTAAAGAGTGTACCATTATAAAATATCATTGGCGTAATTGAATGTGACATTATAATTTGAATGTGACATTATAAAACATTTTTAGTAATCTCATCTGAAAAATTTATTAAACCTTTTATTACTTTAATTTAATTAAACTTGTTATTATTATTAGCCATGTAACCAACGACTGACAAAGGCAGGAGACCGCTTTAGGTTGCCGCCCTCTTATCTCATGTGTCCATACAATACACTTTATGTAGCCGATAGAGGCGTGAGATGTGGCATATGCAGACGATATCCATAATATTAATTAGAGTCTAGGTTGTACAACAATCAACACGGAGGAGTAATTGGATAGATTAAGAATCGTTATAAAAGAAATGAGACAACAACCAATGAAATCCAGGAAAAATAAAATAAAACATTAAAATATAATAATTTTAATTATTTCGCTAATGTTAACTTTATAAATAGTAAATTAATTTTTAGTCAAACCTTAAACAAATTTAGATCCAACAACCGGTCAAATGTGTGATTACCTTACCAGTGACATTGAATAATAATAATAATATAACTTTAAGAAGTAAAAGATAAAGAATACATAGAGATATTTATAGTGTAAAGTATAAGTGTCATAGTTACAATTTTTGTTTTTTATTATTCATTTGTTTATCAATTTTTATATTTCATCATCTTATATTTTTGTTATTAAAAATTATGATTTTTGGATATTAAGATGAGGATTCAATCTATGTGCAAAATATTTATGGGTTATTATGTTAAATGTTTTCAAACAATTATCAAGTACAAATATTTATGAGGCCATAAGATTATAAGGTTCAATGTAGAAACAAAAATAATAACGATTGAGTAAGATTTTTTCTCATTCGACAACCCTTGGATGACAACATTCTTTCAAAAAATGTAACAACAACCAAGTCTTTAGAAGACTGGAATATTCAAGAAATGACATACAGTGAAGGGGCCACAACAATAATCAATAGTGTTGTAGTTATTGATGAAAATTTTGATGTTTATATAGTTTGCAACATCGGGAAAACATTCTGCCATGGGGTCATGGTGGTTTGACTAAGGAGGAAGGATACAATCACCCATGGGGCCATGTTTATTTGGCTAGGGGTAAATGGCTCAAGAAAGTGTTTTGACCATTAGCCTTGGTGTCTCGCTCGAAGAGATTGGCTTACAGTACTCACATTTCCTCCTTTGGGACGAAGTGATCTATTTTTTATAGAGAAGGGTTGATTTTTTATTTAATGCAGGTTTCACCCACTAGTGGAATAAATAATTACAGTCTAATGTTCATTTGTGATGAAGGTTCATTAAGTGAAGGGGTTTCTTATGATGACAGGCTTTTGAATGGGTCTCCACTCAACATTAGAGCTCTATATATAAATATATGTGCATGTGAGGAGACACTCATCAACATAGCAAGATCTTTTATCTTTTCTAGTGCATGAGAAATTTCCAGCTAAGGAGAAATCAATTTTCTATCATTTCACTTTTTCTCTTGGAGTTCACATGTGTGACTCTTTGACTAGGTTTGATTAACTAGTTTGACCAATAATTACAACCACATGTGTGAGAGTTTGACCAACGAATACGACTAGTTTGTACCACTGTACATGTGAGAGTTTAACCACATGTAGTAAAAGCTAGCATTGACCACAAGACGTTCACCAAGTTTGATCGTAATATAAAACATGATGACTGGAATTTTTATTGATTTTGACCATAATTGATCAAGTTTGATCACGGGAAATTTCATTGAGTTTGACTATTGTTGACCAACATTAACCACAATAAGTTTGACTGAGTTTAACCATAATTCATCGAGCTTGAATGCAGGAAATTTGATCAAGTTCACCATAGATTTTTTAGTTGAATTTTGACTTTTTTGACTCGCATTAGCTAGTAGTAGTTTGACCAAGGACTAGAAATTTGACACGTAATGTTGTTATATATTTCTAGAAAAAAATTGATTTGTAAACCTTATTGAATATAAAATTTCTCCTCAAGAAAAGAATATTGTGTTGAACCCTTAGTTAAACTGAGAGGGGGGGTGAATCAGTTTAATACATTCATGGACTTTTAAACTTTCCTTTAAACTTATTTACACCTTCATTTCATGATCATCTTAGTATGTAATGAAACAACAATCTTAATATGTGAGCAGTAAGTATTAAGCAGATTACATACAGAACATCAACACATAATCATCATGCACATGGACAATAGATATAAGTGGAAATCCATAAGGGAGAAAACCGCATCTTATTATTGTTGTGATGCAAAGGAAAGCTCCAACTCCCTCTCACCACTGGTTTTCTATAGACTCCAACCTACAATAGGCTACCACCTCAAATTCTGCAAGCTACAACTTGCAAGGAAGCTCCAACTCTCATCTGTTTTCTGCAGGCTACAACCCACATGAGGCTCCTACCTCAGCCAGCTACAACTAGACATCTATCAAGCTACAACTTGAAATGGAAGCACCAAATCCCATGTATTTTCTGTAGGCTACAACCCAAAGGAGGCTCCTACCTCAACCAACTACAACTAGACATATATCAAGCTACAACATGATACAAAAGCACCAACTTCCTCACTCTAGAATGAAATCATATGCTAATTTACTTGGATATCAGCTCTACTTTTCTCCTTCTTCACTACTGCCCTTCTAGCCTTCAAATTTGTTTCATATCAGCTCTGGATCTTCACAGCATCTCTATCTACTCTCTCTCATTCTTCCACACTCTAACATTTTGTAGCTCTCTTACATTCTTCTGCTCTTTTGAATTCTGCAGCTTTCTAACCTCTTCTGCACTCTTCAAATCTATTGCACCCTTTCTCTTTCTTCCTCTAACCTCATATTTTTGCATACTAATATTACCTGTTTTATACAGATAATTTTATGACTGTTTGCATTCTATAGGGAATATGAAGTGAACAGGCACGAATCTTGCCTTTCACCCACTCATTTCCTCGCTTAGCATAGTCCGAATGCTACAACAATATATACAATCATTACAGTATCAAATTGGAGTTTAGCTTTGCCTACGGAAACTTGCCTTTGAATAAAAAAAAATATAAAATAATTAATACATTTACTATTACAATAATATTCCAATTTAGCCCTTTCATCTTCTTAGCTTTGATGTGTGTTTATCCTCTTCTGCTTTCTGTTTCTTTGTCTTTTATGTTTCTGCAGTTATATTTCAACTATGCTGCATAATTGCCCTTTTTGCCCGACTCGACCGATGTTGTTGCACTGTTCTACACAAGTTTCGGGTCCTTTTTCTTACATGATCCTTTTCTTGCTATCTTCATACTTTTATTTTGTTACCTGACTGTTTTCTTCTGCGTTCAAACTTTTCGTTTGACTCACTGCTACAACACTGTTCTTCACAAGCTCCTAGTACTTTGCTATGTGTTTAGGTCTTTTCTTTGTGACCTGTGGGGTATGGCCCACACAAACTCCCTTTTAACGTGTGGATTACAATTTTTGTGCTTTATCAACATACATACATTTCAGCAATCAAGCGGCGCATATTAACATACATACGATTAGGTATCAAAAATGTATACTTTATAACATGGCGCATATAACAGGACACACATATACGCGGAAGAGGAGTTTTCAGGTCCCACAATCCTAGAACCAATCACAACAAATCACAAATGCTTGCCCGCAACTTTTAACGTTTATAACTTAAACATATCTCCTCTCTTCTGTGATATGCGATCGCATCGCATTGCATCCAACTTACCTTACCATGCAAACCTTAAGCACAAAACCATAAACTTTGCGATGTCCGCTAATGCGCAGTGTCGACACATGGCTCCTCCCTTTCAGCGCATCGCAAATTTCAAACCTTACCGCATCGCAAACAAATTAACATTTCTTAGCGCTATTTGCTAACATTTCGATGTGCGGGCTAGTGATTCACCATCTGCCATTGATCTACCCCCAGATCTAACAGTCCTCATCTGCTCGCACTTCGCACTTTATAAGATTTACCTTGTGGTTATACTCTATTTCTTGTGATCTGCGATGTTGCGCCATGCCAACATGTGTCTTCTCCATTTCGCATCACAAATACTTTAACTTACCATGTGACGCCTTAATGTTGAACTTTTAAATGTTGTGATTTGCGATATCGCTCCTGATGCGATTCAATCTCCGCCTGTTGGGGCCCTTGTTTTTGTTTAGTTTTGAAGTCTTGGCTAAGACATTTTGAACTTTGACCCTTTTTGAGTTGCGGAATAAATACACATGGAAACCGCGACCGCGCCGCAACTACCAGGAGTCGCGGAGCTACCAAGGTGGGGCGGAAGCACTCGATAGCTGGAGATAGAACAGGGACAAGTGTAGATGAAGGAAACACAGCAGAAAACAAAAAGTGGAACACGCAGATAATAGGAGAGAAGCCAGGAGAAGCCGAAGTAAAGCCACAGAGGAACCGATAGTCGCGAGCGCGAGTGAATAAATAACAGTCACCCGGCTGAAAAGAAAAGGTGGAGAGGCTGAATGTTGAATAGATGCTGAAGAGGTTGCGAGGCTCGAGACCGGAAAAGATGCACGGAACAGCTGCGGAGGATTCATGCATGTTCTTCATATGGTTTCTTATCTTCTCTATTCTACCTTTCTGTTCTGAAACCCATCTGTAACAGATTTGTGCACTATCAGAGAGAATGCCATGTAATCATGTGTTTGGTCAAGAGGTTAATACAATGGAAGGTTGTTGTCTCAATAAGATGTTCATGTGCTTGTAATGTGTTTACGCTAGTTTAAAATTTTATTTGTGAATGTCTGAATGTTTATTAAGTGATCTTGCGTATATAACTCGGTATATGTAATGGATACACTGCCCTTCATTAGTTGCGGGTTTGTTCCTTGCCATTGATCTCATCCCCTTCTGCATGTGGTTGCGGCACGCCTCGGGTGAGACGCACTGCTCCCCAGAGCAGGGTGAAAATGCCGGCGTGTTCCTAGACTACACTGGACCCCTTTGTTGGCCACAACTCTTGAACCTGGGTCTTGTCCGCGAGACCTGACTTCTCGCCAACAAATGGTTCCATTGCCGGGACCTGCATGTTCTGAGGGGATCTAGATCATGGTATCGAGGATTTTTGAAGGAGCGATACGGCGATGGTGGGATGATCATCTTGACCAGTTCATTGCTCAGCAAGCAGAGCTGACCAAGAAAAAGGAGGCGGCGATCAAGGAGCTTGTTCTTTTCTCTGACTCAGCCAGCGATACGTACGAAATTTTCTGGGGAAGGTTCCCTACGGACCTTTACAATTGGTTGCGGAGGTTACGAGCGACACTGCCCCAAGAAGGTTTGCGGAAGATAAACTGCAGGTGGGCGCACGAAGACCTGGTGGCACTACATCGGGTAGACACTGAACTAACCCGCACAGTGGATTTTTGGGTAAGGACCATGTTGGAAGGATACGCTGTGGAGTTTGCTGCTGAGTGCTACCAATCCTTCTCGAAGGCCGAGGCTGTTTTCCACTCAGGGCTGAGAGGGAAGCTGTTGAAGGAGATTCCGCTGTGGATCAAAGCCCTGATGGTGGACGAAGGGTTGATTGAATTCCACAAAGCGGGTATGGAAGCGTAAACCACTTGTACTGGGGGAAGGGTTGAGGGGACCGATGCAGTGTAGAATGTGAAAGTGGGGAGCGGGGAATGGATGCTGAGGCCGCATGCAAGTTGCGGGAGCTACGTGCACATCGGCGGGCACAGATCGCCGATAGGTGGCGAAGAAGGGTAATGCGAGATTTGAAGAGAAGAGAGATCGAGAGGAAAAATCAGAAGGAGGCGCCTCAGAGAACGGGAGTTATGGGTTTGGATACCCGGAAAGAAGACGGGACAGCAGTAGAAGTGCAGTGGGTGCATGGGAGCCCAGCGACGCGAGAAAGAGAGATCGTGACTAGCGAAGATAGCGGAAAGAAGCAGCCCGAAGAAAGTTCCGATGATGAATGGCACGGCGTGATGCAGCGGATGTTTCAAGATCAGACGGCACCCACCCCTCCAGGCAACCCTACTTCTCACCTTCTGCATGGCCAGGATCCCGACCTTCCCCTGGTACTGTATCAACCTTTAAGTAATATTTTTATTCAGTTACAAGCATTGAGTCGGTCATACAATAGTTCATCAACGTCAGTAACGTCCGGTAACAGCAGCATTACTAGTAGTGGTATTTTTCCTAGTGGGACCGTTACGCAACCAGGACCTGGAGGCTTTATCCTGGTCAATTCTCCGCAAGTACACATGGCTGGATCTTTCACCCGGTATCCAGAGTTCTCTGGCCGGGGCAATGATGATGTAGAGCAACACTGGTACCTGTGCGAAGCCATTTGGAGGGCTCGCCAGACGCCAGATGCAGGGAAGTTAATAGAATTCCAAACCACGCTCAGAGAGAGGGCTCTGCGATGGTTTATCAAGTGGTCCGAGGCTCATCCTAACCCCGTAATTGCGGACGTGAAGCGAGATTTTTTCCGCGAATTCAAGCTTCCCCAGACAGACCAGCAGGGCCTGTCAGAGCTGTGGGAAATTAAGCAGAAGGAAGGTGAGACCGCGTGGGAGTTGATGCGGCGATTCAAGGACGCGATTGGGAAACTTAGCTACCCGATCGATCCAAACCACCAGAGGGACTGGTTCATCAAGGCTCTGCTCCCCTTGACACGAACCCCTCTCACTCAGCAGAAGATTGATAATCTGCAGGACGCTTTGGAGCAGGCCATGAAGATTGAAGCCATGGCGGGCTACCCCCAGGAATATCGGGGGGAGGGGGGGGCGGCCCCGCAAGATCCTTCTTTGATAGGGTTGCAACACCAGATCGCCAGCTTGACTGAAAAGCTCAAGGAACTTCAGCCGGTGAGACCAGCGCGACCGAATGTTTGGTGTACTCATTGCCTGGTCGAAGGCCACGTCGCAACTGAGTGTCCTCGGTTGCGCGGCACAGGAGCAGGACCCTCGGTCGCAGCAATCCAGGGGGGTCCACCACCAAGGGGTGGCGCGGCGATGAACCCGCAGGGATTCTACCAACCGCAACAGACTTATGCGGGTTTCCCACCGCAACCGGGGTCCTCCACCACAGAGTACTGCGAGATTTTCCGGACGCTGGGGCATCCTCCTCGGATGTGCCCGATACTACAAAAGTACTCCACGGTCACGAATAATGTATACTGCGAATTTTGTGTGTCCACGACTCACAACACTGAGCAGTGCAGGGCGCTTGATGCACTTGCGGATCGACTGGATCGTCCCTCGTACAGGGTGAACAAGGCTCCGAGGGGAAGAGGTGGCGGCATGCGGGGAGGCCGCACAGGCGGACGCGGTCCGGTAAAATGCTACAATTGTGACCAGGAGGGTCATGTGGCTCGAGAGTGTCCCCTTCCGCGACGACCCTGGTGTTCCTAGTGCCGGGTCAACGCCCACGCTACAGAAGATTGTCCGGAGCTTATCAAGAAGTGGGAAGAACGGGCGAGGCAGAGGGGAGCGAATCTGATAAAATCAGAGCCGTGAGGGGCCACAACGCCCGACATGCAGAACGTCGCGATAGTAACGAGGGGCGGAAAGAATACTGGAGAGGATGCCCACGAGAAGAAGCCAGCCCGAGTGGTTCTGCCGGCATCCCCGAAGAAGCTGATCAGGCCCGAGGTCCAGAAGAAGTATTTCCAGGAGGCAGTTGAGGCCTTCGCCCAGTTGCGGAACGAGGGAGGGTTGGAGGAGCCCATGCTGCCGGAATCTGGTGCGCAGAACGTCGCAGGTACTGTGGTCGAGGATTGGCTCCGGCTATTCCTCAGGATTGTTGATAACACTGCGCTGCGGCAGCAGCTCAAGCATGCTTTGGACAGAGCACTGCAAGGGCGCACAGAGCTTAGAGATCCGGCAGACGCTGGCCCCCAATACGTGCAACGTGTCAAGCGGAATAATAAACGAACAGGTAAAGAATTCCGGCTTAAGACGCAGGTCGCAGGGTTCCAAATCAGTGACACCATGTTGGACTTGGGGTCCGACGTCAACATACTGCCACGAAAGACATGGGAGGCTCTTGGAAGGCCACGGCTAGCCTACTCACCAATCCAACTCAGGATGGCGAACCAGTACTGCATTTTGCCAATCGGCCGGCTCGAGGGAGTCGAGGTCGACGTTGCGGGGGTGAAGACATACACCGATTTTGAGGTTATTGATATCATGGGCGACAAGGATCCCTATCCTGCCTTACTCGGCATTGATTGGGCTTTTGAGAATTATGCCATCATCGACCTTAAGAAGGAGCTGATGATCTTTGAGGATGGGGAGGTATGGGTCACCCAGCCTCTCGACCCGTATCAGGGCCCGCGATATACAGAAACGGTGGACAATCGGGAGGATGCTCAGATGATGGACCACCTTTATCAGATGACCGCAGGAAAGCGGGACGATTATATTAACCCGACCGCGACTGGCTCTGTCAGTTGGCGGAGTGTGCAGAGCTCGGAGCTCGGATCCGAACTCGCTTGGGAAGACTGGCAGCAAGGGGGGTATGAGACCACCACGCGGAGATGTGCCTCCATTGCCCAAGTCCGATGGGTAGGGACTGAAATCCGCGGATATCCCACATTGTCGAACATGCAAGCAGTCAATACTTTTATTGCCAAGGTGGAAGACCTGGTCCCAGCTGAAAGCCGGATACCACTTTTGGATGTGGCCTTGCAGTCAACGTCGGCACGGTGGTGGAAAAATCACCGCAACACTCTGTTGCGATGGGAGTGCGTGGCGGAGGCTCTGCGGGCACGCTTCAAAGAGGATGAAGGACCATGCAGTACGCTTAAGTATCATGGAACTTCTGACCCGCGACACCATTTGCGGGCCTGTGAGGAAAAATGGCGTAGCACACGGTACCCTGAGGAGCTGTGGGTCCACAGGTTTATCCACTCCCTAGGCACCATTCCCCAAGCCTGGTACCTGGAGGAAGAGCGGAAACGGGAAACCCGCTCTTGGCAGGCAGTTGCGGAAAAGTTCGTTTTGGGCTTCTTGTTCGAAGGGGAGACGGCGCAGGAGTCTCAGGCCCTACAAGCAATCAAGGAGGTCTTGTTTTTCCGCCAGCCTGAGCCCGATAAGGGCCCGGCTGTGTCACGACCTGAGGTCAGGCGCAGGTTGGTTTGTCACCGGATTGATGGGGATCCGGAGGACGATAGTTTGGAGGACCTCAGGCATCTCTATTTTGACGAAAAGGAAGGTGAGCGGAGAATCAGTGAAGAGCCGACGACTGAAGGAGTCCATTTACAGTCGCTAAAGACAAAGAAAATGAACATTGGAACGGAGGAGAAACCTAAGCTGGCAACGGTGGGAGATTACTGGGATGAGGAGACAACAAAAGAAATCTTCAGCCTCCTCCGGGAATACGAGGACTTGTTCCCGTCATCAGTTGCGGACCTGAAGGGGATCAAGGGGGATCTGGGCGAGATGCGCATCACACTGAAACCGGGGGCCAGGCCGGTGAAGCACCGACCCTACCGGTTGAATCCACGTATCAAAGAGAAGGTCAAGATGGAGATTGACAAAATGCTGGCTGCAGGTCTCATCTTTCCAGTAGAAGAAGCCGAATGGGTGAGTCCCATTGTCATCCAGAACAAGAAGGACAAAGCGGAGATCCGGGTCTGTGTCGACTACCGGAGCCTGAATAATGCTTGCATCCACGATCCGTTTCCCACTCCTTTCAGTGATGAAGTTCTAGATCATGTCGTGGGGAACGAAGCTTATTCCTTCACTGATGGGTTCTCGGGCTACCATCAGGTGCACATCGCCGAGGAAGACAAAGCAAAGACGACATTCACCACTGAGTGGGGATCATTCGCATACCACGTTATGCCGTTTGGTCTGAAGAACGCACCGGTTGTGTTTTCCCGGATTGTCATTGCTACTTTCCGGGAGTACATTCACAAGTTCCTGGAGGTCTACATGGATGACTGGACTGTCTACAGTCTCTTGAAGAAATTTGTTTTTGCAGTTCCAATCGGCACACTCTTGGGCCACGTGGTGTGCAAGCAAGGGGTCTGCGTTGATCCTGCCAAGGTCGCGGTCATCGTCCACATGGAGGCCCCCGAGACCGTGAAGCAGTTGCGGGCATTGCTCGGCCACACAGGATATTACAGGCGGTTTATTCGCAACTACGCAAGGATTACGACCCCTCTGGAGAAACTTTTGCGGAAGTCAGAAGCGTTTGAGTGGACGGCGGAGTGCAAGAAGGCACTTGACACATTTAAGGAGAAGTTGGCGACGGCACCCATACTTGTTCATCCTGACTGGGAGAAGCAGTTCCATGTGCATATTGATGCGTCCGGAATTGCACTTGAAGCTATTTTGGCGCAACCCGGGGAGACGACAGTTGACCACCCTGTGTACTTCACCAGCCGACGGTTATCAAATGCGGAGAAGAACTACACCACGACCGAGCGGGAGGCGTTGGCGATGGTGTACTCTCTCCAGAAGTTCCGCCACTATCTTCTGGGCGGAAAATTTACATTCTTCACGGACCATTCTGCATTGAAATATCTAGTGAACAAGCCTGTGTTGGAAGGAAGAATCTGTCGTTGGCTACTACTTTTCCAGGAATTTACGTTTGAGGTGATTTTCAAGCCTGGCAGGTTGAATGTTGGTCCCGATCATTTATCCAGGTTGGAGATGGGAGAGAATGAAGGCCCGTTGGACGATCAGCTACCGGATGCTGACCTCTTCCGAGTTGAAGCAGTACCAGATTACCTGGCTGACATTGCCACTTATCTGACTACGGGACAATGCCCTCAGGATTACACCCCGCTTCAGAAACGCCACCTGGTTGTCCGGGCAGCCGACTACCAATTGATCGCGGGGCAGCTGTACAAACTGGGCCTTGATGAGGTGTTGCGCAGGTGTGTTCTCGACCATGAACGGGAAGCAGTGATGTGGGAATGTCACAGTGGTGTTGCGGGAGGGCATGTGGGTGCGAAACCCACCGCAAGGAAGGTGCTCCAAGCTGGCCTGTGGTGGCCGACGGTACATGCTGACTGTAAGGCCTATGTGAAGCGTTGCGATGTTTGCCAGCGGACGGGAAGGCCTTCGCACCGGGACGAGCTCCCACTACACCCAGTGCATGTGTTGCGGCCGTTTGAAAAGTGGGTTGTTGATTTCGTAGGTCCCATCGCACCAATCGCTCGACATTCCAAGGCCCGGTACATCATTACCGCCACGGATTACCTCACACGGTGGGCTGAGGCAGCAGCGGTACGCGACTGCTCGGCAGAGACCGCTGCCCGGTTCATTTTTGAACACATCATCAGCCGCTTTGGCTGCCCACGGAGCTTGACCAGCGATCAGGGTACGCATTTCATTAATGCCATGGTCAAGTCACTACTGGACACATTTATGATTCAGCATCATAAAAGCAGCCCATACCACCCACAGGCAAATGGTACTGTGGAAGCTTTCAACAAGATTCTTGAGAAGGGCTTGACTAAAATTTGCAATGCTCAACGCGACGATTGGGACGAGCGCCTCCCAGCGGCATTATGGGCCTACCGGACCACAGTGAAACGTTTGACCAACCAGACACCATTCCAGTTGGTGTATGGCCGGGAAGCTGTGATTCCCGCCGAATTCACTGTACCCAGTCTTTTGATCGCAACGTCCCTCCAATTCTCAGAAGAGGAGTCACTTCGGGAACGCCTCCAAGAGCTACAGGAGCTGGATGAGGCCCGATTCCTCGCGGAATTCCACCAGAAGGTTCAGAAGGCCAGACAGAAAGCGTGGCACGACCGCCACATCAAAACCAAAGCCTTCCAAGTTGGCGGCAAAGTTCTCTTATATGACAGCCGGTTCCAGAAGTTTCCAGGCAAGCTCCAGATGCACTGGTTGGGACCCTACTTTGTCATCGAGATCCGCGACTCAGGAGCCGTTCGGTTGGCACAGCTGGACGTCACAGTTCTTCCTGGGTGGGTGAATGGCGCACGCCTGAAACCCTACCAGGAGTAGGTACCTTTCACTTTTCATCAATAACTCTCGCAACTGAGAGAACCCGTAGAGTAGCTTAGTCGAATAACTCTCCCACAACCGGGATGAGCATAGGGAGTCTTTTCCGTTCATAGGCAGTCTGTCAAATAATTGGTCAGTTGCGGTTACCTAACCGCAACCGACTGTGGTCGGGGCGAACCAGTCCAGCGTGTCGCAGCGCCAGTCCAGCGTGTCATTCGCGTAGGATCCCTCCCCGTGTCAGTGTCAGTCCAGGTCATTTCCGTCAGTCCTTTTGTCAGTCCGTAGGATCTCTCAGATTTGCTTCATAAATTGCCATAAGTAGACAGTAATCGTACCGTAATCATTTGCCATCACCCGCAGTTCCCTCAGCCATCGCGTCCGCCCATCTTCCCATGACGCCGTCAGCAACTGTCAGATTACATACAGGCACGCGATTGATCGCACGATTATCGCAGCCTCGAAGGATAGCAAGAATTAATTGCCGTTATGGAGTCTCATCAACTCCGCTCGTGCCAACGGATGACATAATTTGCATGAAGATCAACAGCACGAGAATGACGGACCAGTTCAATTTGGAAGTTACAGCGACTCTAGAGCATTTGCAGCATCGAAGCACACCGCACCCAGAAGGAAACTCCAGACGAATCCTCCAAGTTTACCAGCGCCGCGCCAGGATGCCGAGGGCTCTCCTATCCGTCCCCGAACTAGTACTGGACAGCCGAATTCACCGCGTAGAGTCGCTCGTTGGCAAGTATGACAATGCAGCATGTATGGACGCCAACCTGTCCGACCCTGCTGAATTCCCCCACCTCCATTGGCAGACTTACATGGAGCACCATTATACGCCAGGCAGCAGCTCCAACAGTCGGATGCGACCAGAATTCAGGGGCCTACAGCAGTCGTCCTTGATGCATTTGAGGACTCTTCCAGTTTTCGGAACTACGGGACCGGCTCTACAATGCACCCGGTTCCTTCTCAGTCGGATACAGAACGGGTCCCTGTGGCTCAATGAAGAAATTCCAATTCATGCCGAAGACATTCATCGGCTTACAGGGCTATCTATAAACGGTGCAGATGTCTCCGCTGCTGGCCAGACATCCTCCAAGCTCGCCCGAAAGTCGGGTGACTCAGACCTGTACACCAAGTATGGCACTCGCCGGGGTGGCAAAGGTGCCAAAATTGACTTGATCAACAAACCGGAAATCCGGTTCGCTTGCTACCTGATCGCTAGCAAGACGATGCGCCACTACACGAAGGGAGAATGCACCCTGGACACAATTTCCATTGCAGAGCACTGCACCCGGGGCGCCAAGTTGAATTGGTGCTCTTTCGTGCTGAAGGAACTCTTCGCGGCCTGCAAAGAAAACTACAAGCGTACCACCAGTTTCATTTACGGCTACTTGATTTTAGCTTTCGCCATGTGGAAATGGCACCTTCCTCCTGTCCGGTTTCCGGCGGAGACGACCGCAAGCCAGCCTCTTGCGATGAAATACACCCCCTGGCAGGTGTCCATGGATCCCAGCACCAAATAGGTGAACGCGGAGGCGTTTCGGGCGTGGTACGGGATGATGACAGATGTGGTGACCAACCAGCAACGGGTGCCCAGGCACTTGTTGGACGAGTACAGTGAGCAGGTGTGGTTTGGGGTCAGCCACAGGCACACCTTCCTCCGGCCAACTTGCGTGCCGTACACCACCTTTCACATGGCGCCCCTCCGGTTCCAGCTGAATGACGATACCTTTCACCGTGAGGTCTCTGCGTGGCCGGGGGTCGTCAAGCACGTCCGCGACGGGATCACCCACTATAACTTTGATCGGATGCTGCCGGCACAATGGCCTGCAGCGACCGGCGCAGCGGGGTCCTCACAGGTTGCGGAGGAACCTCCATAAGATGCAGCTGAGACTGCACCGGACCTGCCCGAATCGCTGGTCCCGATCGTCGAGCACCTCAATGACCAGGTACGACGACTTAACGTGGCCACCCAAGTTGCTTCAAGTGGTGCCCCTATATTTCCCTCCTTTGCTAAATTTCATATCAGTCGGTCTCGTGTTCCCTCCAATACCGCCCCCCTCATTTCTCCCATCCCCACTAACCTGTTCACCTCTGCTACCCCTATCATCACACCAATGGGTGAACCGGGCCCCGAACTCGATTCATCAGACCCACCTCCATCCAAGAGGGTCCGCATTGCTGTCACAGATCCAGTGGTGGATCTTACGGACGATGATCCACCAGCCACTCCACCCACAGCGACTTTGATTCCGGAGGAACCTCTGATCGATCCGTCAGAGTTCCTCAACCTTCACCTCCCTCACACTTCTTTCACTCCGTCCACCGCTCCCACCGGCCGACCACCTGCCACCTCCTCCAATCCATCCAATTCATCAGCCATTGTGTCAGTCTCTCTTATCCGGGAACTCTTCGGAGGCGACCACGGGGTGGAAGTCACCTCCAGTACTGCAGCCGTGGTACCGCCGGTTGACCCCGTGGCCACGGCCCAGGACCCTCCTACTACTATATCTACCAGGTTCACGAATGGTGGGGCTGATTCGGCTGCCCCTCCCCCAGAGCAGACCACGCAGCAAGACCGGCCGGAGTCCGAGATGGCCACTTCAGTGCAGCAGCAGACGCCGGTCCATCCTCCAGAGACTTCAAGCCGACCAGTGGCCAGCAACCAACCTTCGCAGGAGCGGGTGCCGGAGCAGGGCACACCCAGCACGACCAATGCAGAACCATGGAGTCCAGCACAGCTATACCTACTTATTCAGCGGGCGGCCCTCAAGGCCGAGCAGATTCACACAGAGCTGCAGCAGCGGTGTACCGAGCAGTGTAATCAGATCACAGCGCTCACTGAACAGCGCAATCAGCTGACTAGGGAGAAGACCAACCTCCAGGAGCAGGCGTTATCCAACGTATGGCCCGCTGCAAGGGCTCATTATGCCCCACTCCCTGCCGATATAGCGGAGAACAGTATAGCACTCCAGGCTCACCATCTCAGGATTGTTTTCACTGTTGTTTGCAGGGAGAACCAGGAACTCCAAGCGGCGTTAGCCGCACAGCCTACCCTTCCAGATCCACCCAGTGTCCATTCAGAACAGGTGACTGCCAAGCAGACACAGGCAGTTAGTATGCAAGCAACTCTCCATTCCACTGCAGCCGCAGCTTCTGCCCTTCTGCGAAGTCTGCAGGAGTGCTCACTCGCTTTAACTGTCAAGACGCAGCCTATCGCTGCCCAGCTGCAACAGATTTCCCGTGACATCCAGGCGATCGCGGACCCAGCAAGGTTAGATCAGCTCTACACCCAGTCGGACGAGCTTGAACTTCACATGCAACAGACTGAGGCCGACTCGGCAGTGGCCAAGCACGTTATCCGGGAAATTCGTCCGCCCATCTGAGCCCGTGCCGACTCCATACACCAGCTGGATGCCAAGGCCGAAGCCCAGCTTGCCACACTGTTCGGGGCTGACCCGATGACGATAGATGAAGCAGCCGCCACCCGGATCTCTCAAGAAGCCGACTTGCTTATGCAGGAATGGCAGCAAGCGGTGGCGGAATTCACCGAGCTTAGAGATACAGCGCTCCGCCGGGTCCCAGAGTTGGGGCCCTTGTTTGAAAAACCAAGTGGCGGAGCACAGCAGGAAAGGGCGCAGGGAGAAGGCACAACAGAACAGAGCACGGGAGCCAGCGGGGAAATGGAAGTAGAAACTATTATTTGTGATTGACTCGCGGACGAGTCAAGGAATTGTGGTCGGGGCCTGTTGGGGCCCTTGTTTTTGTTTAGTTTTGAAATCTTGGCTAAGACATTTTGAACTTTGACCCTTTTTGAGTTGCGGAATAAATACACATGGCAACCGCGACTGCGCCGCAACTACCAGGAGTCGCGGAGCTACCAAGGTGGCGCGGAAGCACTCGATAGCTGGAGATAGAACAGGGACAAGTGCAGATGAAGGAAACACAGGAGAAGACAGGAAGTGGAACACGCAGATAACAGGAGAGAAGCCAGGAGAAGCTGAAGTAAAGCCACAGAGGAACCGATAGTCGCGAGCGCGGGTGAATAAATAACAATCACCCAGCTGAAAAGAGGAGGCTGAATGTTGAATAGATGCTGAAGAGGTTGCGAGGCTCGAGACAGGAAAAGATGCACAGAGCAGCTGCGGAGGATTCATGCATGTTCTTCATATGGTTTCTTATCTTCTCTATTCTACCTTTCTATTCTGAAACCCATCTGTAACGGATTTGTGCGCTATCAGAGAGAATGCCATGTAATCATGTGTTTGGTCAAGAGGTTAATACAATGGAAGGTTGCTGTCTCAATAAGATGTTCATGTGCTTGTAATGTGTTTACGCTGGTTTAAAATTTTATTTGTGAATGTCTGAATGCTTATTAAGTGATCTTGCGTATATAACTCGGTATATGTAATGGATACACTGCCCTTCATTAGTTGCGGGTTTGTTCCTTGCCATTGATCTCATCCCCTTCTGCATGTGGTTGCGGCACGCCTCGGGTGAGACGCACTGCTCCCCAGAGCAGGGTGAAAATGCCGGCGTGTTCCTAGACTACATCGGACCCCTTTGTTGGCCACAACTCTTGAACTTGGGTCTTGTCCGCGAGACCCGACTTCTCGCCAACACCACCTTCCATCTCTCACCTTCACTTTTGCGATCTAATTCTTTTCGTCCGTTCCCCTCCTTTGGAAATTTTCTAAGTGATCTCTGCCTTAGTCTATTTTTGTTTGTTTATCCTATCACCACTCTGCAACACCAGTTCCTCCATGCTACTCCTCCTGAGCTTGTTCTGTATTCTTCAACTCGATTCTCTCCTAAGCTTTATACCGTCGCCGCTCTGCAACATCGGTTCCTCCACGCTTCCCCTCCCTGATCTTTATTCAGTTTCTAAATGTGTTGATCTCTCCTGAGCTTGTTCTTCTATTTGATATTCACTTTGACTTGGTATTATTTCGCTTGTTGCACACCTTTGTTGCTTCTCTACTGCGTTCACTTCCTCTATTACCTTCGTTGCCTCTGCTGCCTCTATTGGCTCTGCTTCTTTGTTGCTTTTGCGAATCTCTCCTGAGATTGTTCATCTAGTTATTAATTTCGACTTGAGATTATTATGCTTGTTGCACGCCCTAAACGTGTTGATCTCTCTTGATCTTGTTTTGTTGTCTTTGTTCCTTTTCTTCCATAACTTCTTCTCTGCTGCCTATGCTTCTTTTTGCTGCCTTTTCTACCTCTGTTGCCTTTGCTTCTTTTTGCTGCCTTTTCTACCTCTGTTGCCTCTGCTGCCTCTCTGTTACCTTTTTTTCCTTTGCCTCTGCTTCTTTGTGCATTGTTTCCTGATCTGCTCATTTGTTTAATTACTGGTTCTGGTGCTGCTCCTTTCTGCTCCTTTGGCATCAATGGCAATATTCCCAACAATCTCCCCCTTTGTAATTGATGGCAACACATCCACCAATACTCCAATACTTCCTCCCCCTTTCATTCTGAGATGTATCTTTTCTTTCTTCCTCTGCTTGCTTTTCAGAAGAGCCTTTCTTCTTTTGCTTTATTTTTCTCCCCCTTTGACATCAATGGCAAATGGTTGCACATTTCCCAGTGTAGTTTCTATCCTTGCATTATTTCTCTTCGAGTTGTGCTTAGGCCTTCTTCTTTTGACTTTATACCTTGCTGCTCCAGACTGGTGTATCAGAGTTGTTGTGATAACACTTTGAGAATCATTGAACTTGTATGTATATACACAGTAAGTTGATACCATCCCAAAGCTCGAACTCCTTGCACTTGTATAAAGCTGAAAGTCATGATAAGGACACTTCATAAAACACATTGTACGAGACTTATATAATCATAGATGCATTATTGGAATAATAATAAAGTACCGAGAATGCTCCATACGACATATAAAGTATGCTCCAAATATACTTCAGTCTATATTATGATCTTCATCTGAGATACATATCTGTTGAGGAAGGTTGTAGATGGAATATGTCTTCTTCTGCTACACACATCTGCAGTACACATCTGTTCAAATATGATGATGCCAATATATCTTTTGTAGTTGTGGTTCAACTTTACTGCCGGTTGTTGGTGATATGTGCTAGACTGTTGATAGGGATTTTACACTAACAACCGAAAGTCCCTTGATACTTATGTGAACAATGAAACTCCAGAATCCTTACGACTTGTTGTAAAACTAGACCGTCTATCAATCTAAAAGACCCAATGAATTTAATACTACAGAGAGTATTTTAAAAAAAAAACCATTGAGGCTGGATACATTCAATGCATTGGTCAATATTCACTTATCAACTATGCAATTTTATTTATGACATAAGGGGGTATGTATGTCAATGATCAACCTTTTTGAAATTGGGAAATACCAGCAATTCCTTTATGCTAAAGTAGGCTTTAGATGAATCAATAAATTACTCTTGAGCTTCAAATGTAAGATTAACACAACTAGTCCTTCATACTTCTCATAATTTGCAATAATAAGAGAAACCAGAGCTTAATTCACATATACTATAATGTTGATAACGCTAGGAATACTCCCTTGATGTACTTATGCCATAATACTCTGATCCAGAGGCCCTTTACCATACCACTGCTCCACTAATAACACTTGGTATTCTGCTGATAGGCAGGCTGCTTGTTCCAAATACCAACTGATACTAATTTGATAAATCGTGCAGTAATTTCACTTCGTCTCGTAAATGCACCCATAGTTAAGAAATCCTTCATAGTTTCTACTATTGATATCTCCACTATTCTCAACAGAAATCATCAATATACTGAATCTGATCTTGGCATCATTAACCTTTTTCTTATTCTATTATTCTGTTTTAAAATAATACCACTGCATATTCCTTTCTAGGACTGCTCCAGAATCATTGCTTCTCTATATACACTTCAAATGTTCTAACATAATGATCTTCGGGAAGACATATTCAATTTCTTTACTTGGATTCTACAGGGGGAGACCACTCATAGTTTTATCACTCATTTAATTGTTGTCCTCTAAGGGGACCTTCTATAGATGAGTGATGTAATGATATAACGATGATAAAAATTTCTTTTACTCATCCTTCTTAATTTTGTTTCATTGTTAACTCTTGTAGTGTGATGCACAATGTGATCATCCCTTATAGATCTTTCCAATTCTAAAGCTCAAAACATAGTTTTTATATTTTAACCATTCATCACTTAGTGTGTTGTTGTCTTCTTAGCTTATATGTTCATGGCTGATGTTCCCTCTACCACCATGGTTGCTTGCTGCCATCTCTCCTTCCATCAACATGTTGGATATTGAATGCTTCAGGAATCCTTCTTCCTCTATATTTCTCTGTCAGAGGAATTGTCCTTTCCCTTCTTGAACTTTCAATTGTTCTTATTCCAAGGATCTCTTCTTAGACTACATTTATAGGGACATTTTATGAACTGTTCTCCCCCTAGGATTTTGCTTCTTATCTATTACTGGCTAGATATTTGCGTTGCTTCCTAGAGCAACTCCCCCTGAGACTATCATGGATACATTATGCTATTGAAGTAACATGCTCCCTCTTTCTCTTTTCCTTCCATACTATATTGGGGTTGTTAATAATGTCTGCACTTATTTTTGATTCACAGTTTTGTCTGATTTGATTGGATTCCATCATCTGTCTAGAGTTATTTAATGTATAGGGCAGCTTACAGTATTTTTCTTTGTGACCAAGCTTGTGGCATGAATAACATATTATTTTACCTAAGTAGGGTTGAGCTGATGTATGGAATTTTGTTCCACTTTTTAAAGACAATTTACATTCAACAGATTTATGTCCAAATTCATGCATGAAAAACAGTAGCCATGGAAATTATTTGTATACCTGGTGATAGATTTTCTTCTCCATTTGTTTTCTTGAGGTAGTCTTTTCATTTTTTGCATCTTTTGCTGAATGGAATGGATTTTCTTTGTCTTACAATATGCCATAATATGTCTAGGTTTGTGGCAGGAAAAACAATTGATACTTCTCATAGGAGGAAATAACCTCCTTTGACAGCTTCCCAATTTATTCAATTCATATTCAGGAGTGTATGAGCTCGTTGCAATTGACTATTTCTTCATTTCTTTCTTGGTCATTTGAGGTTGCAGCTTGTTTTTGTTTACTTCATTACCCATCAAGGTCATGCTGGATATCTTTTTGGTTGCTTCATCATCTTTCTCAATGTCTTCCTTTTCTGAGTTTTCCTTGGAGGTAATCTCATCCCCTAGCTACTTACACAACCTTCTCCTTTCTTCTATCAGTCTTCTAGCTACAATAATCTTAGATTGTTGAGAGTTATCATTTTCTTTTATTATGTTGGTGTCCCGTGTTTTGATAGTTTGTCAAATCAAAATACAAGGCAAGATCAGAGCCAATATTTAGAGTTACAGGATCTAGTCCTCCTGTTCTCAGAGAGGGATCTCTCAAATGTTTGTTTGCAAAGGTTTATCTTGTGTGCTTTGAGTATTGATTTTAGACTAGTTGTTAAGTGCAGGTGTCTATTTGTTTGATTTTTTGGTTGGAATGATACATCAGAACATGAAGGGCCTAGGAAAGATATATAGGACAAAAAAATATATGTTTCATTGGGCAATGGAGTCAAGAAAAGGTCATAACAAACTCATCAATGGATATGGGATATCAAAGGGAAAATCTAACTTGGCCACTGGATCCTTTTGTTTTTGGAATGAGATGAACATTAATGATTTAGAAAGAGAGGTTTAATTCTCAACAGAGGGAATTTGAAAGCATAACTTGAACAATAAAGAGCTTTTTAATAGACAGGACTAACCATGAAATCTACAAATCACACCTTAAGCAAATGATGATTCCAAAACAACTTTTAAAATGAAATCTAAGATTCGGGGAACACCCTATTTCCTCAAAGATCTTGTTTCAAATGACTTAGAAAACATAAAAGATTCACTGATAATTGCAGTCATAGAAGAGGGAACACCAAAAAACATCTATGATCATAATTATAACGACCTTTAAGCCAACTGTTTAAGTGAGGACAAAGGGCAAGATCAAAACAGACCTCTCTAATTCATTGTAAGCAAAGAACTTCAAAGGGAGACTTCAATAATAGTTTTTAAGCAGTAGCAGACAATCAGGGAGAACCATAAATCATGCTGAAACCAACTATTCAAACTATTAAGGAAATAAACAAGCATGAAGACTAAAGAGAAAGATTAAAGCCTCTAAAATACTTCAGCAGCAGAAAACATTAAACAGTGAAGGGTGAACAAGTCTAAGGTGCTTCCAAGAGTCATTTCTTAGCCTAAAAATTTCAACCTATTGTAGTAAGAAATTATGAAACATAATGAAAACAGGGGAAAAAAACATAAAACAATTCAGAATAATTCACCAACAGCCAAGCTTATGGATCCAATGATAGAGCCTTCTCAGGAACAAGCGTGCAACAACATCATCAAGACTTCAAAAACTCCAGTTTCCTCTTCATCTTCAACAGACTATGTATTTGTTTCCAAGGGTTTCAGTATTACAACTTGCGATCAAACAACAACCAATCAACCAACAACTTCTCATCTTCTACGGAAGTATTTATAGAAGGATGAGGAGGTGAGACTTGATAAAAGATCTCTTAAGGAAATTAATACAGATTCAAGACTTCTTGGCCTTTTGAGGGGCTCGATGAAGAAGTTTACAGGTGGTTCTCTGTATTAACTGTTTTACAATTAATATCAAAGCTCGATGGGAGCTTTTTTGACTTTGAGGCTCTGCATAATGTGGAGTAATTCTACAGATACTTGTTGCATTAGTTTCCTGTGACAGAATTAACTTCTTGGCAATGCTGGAGGCAGATATTTCCTTAATCAATAACTTCAGCCTCTGTTTTGAATGGTTTGAGGCAGCAGGTTGCTCTTGTAGTAGCTGAGGAATCAATTCACCTCAGTTGAAGCGGTGGAAGCCTTTCTGTCAGTAAAACACTTATGATTTTCTGTTGACTGTGTTTTAATCCATGGAATTAGGCTTTTGATAATCATTCTTAGCCGTAATTCCCCAGATCTATCTTTAATATTCATCTGTTGTGCTTTGTCTTCAAACTTATACTCTTTAACTATTTTTGAATAAAACAATGTCTTGTCGATGTGCAGGACTGCACAGGCCATTTTACGTGCTATCAACGCTCATGAAACATTGATAAATCATTGAATTCAAACCTATGAATGGTTCTTTTTAATAGCTTGAAGGCGCAGGAAACGTCTTTCCCAACCCTCGTCTTTCCTTCATTATATAATGGAAAACGATTAAAACACTTGCAAAACAAAAAAATAATTAAGAAATCCTGCGTTTTTAGGTTTAGACTGCTTCAGATGGCGGGGAAAGGAGCGTAGCCATTGGATGGAATCATCCAATGATTGGGATTAATCAGGAGAGATCGTAGAATGGGTGGAAGAAGATTGAATCTGAGTCGTCGATCGCGCAGAGATCGACGGTCGGGAGCAGAGTTTACACATATATGACCCAATCGTGCGATCGCGCGATCGTGTGGTCGGTTCTTTTCAATCAACCCATTTTATTTCTGCGATCGCGCGATTGGTTCTTTTCAATCAACCCATTTTTTTCTGCGATCGCGCGATCGGTTCTTTTCAATCAACCCATTTTCTTTCTGCGATCGCGCGATCAATTCTTTTCAATCAACCCATTTTTATATTCAACACGTGATTTAAGTTTTTTAATTAAAACTTTGGAAAAGTGGGTTTTGGGTTTTTACAAAGAAAAAGAATGATCGGGAGTGAAATATATAGGGGTTTAAGTGCCTGAGGTGGGCTTATGGGTTATATGAAATGATAATGCGATCGGGGTTTTAAACACAAAAAGGCTAATCGCATCATAACTTTTGGATCATGGCAAAAGACTTGCTCACTTTGAAACTTTGCGATGCGATAAGCATCGGGACCATGACTCTTGGTTTTTCAAAATGAAAGCATGAGATCCAAGGCTTATAACAAAGGGGCTGATCGCATTTTGAACATTTTGAACATTTTGAACATTTTGAACTTGCGTACTTTAAAACTTTGCGATGCGATAAGCGCCAAAACCGTTTAGCACGTGGTTCCAGGGTGTGGGCATGTGGGGGAAGTGGTTTAGGACTTAGCCCAAGGGTCTTAAGTCCTTAGTCAATAAAACTTTGTTTTTATGAATTTTTTTAGGGTTTTTAATGGATTTGGGGGTTTCGGTAAAGTTAAAATGTGAGTTTTTAACCATGGAAAAGTGATTTTCATGAAGGGAAGAAGAGAAATCATGAAAACAAAGGAATTTTTATGGAGAAAAGGGGGAGCCAATGAAGGTTAGTTTTGAGTGGGAAAAGAGGGAAAATTATGGTTTTTCAGCAGTCTTTTGTCGTGAAATCAGTAGAATTTCTGAGTATAAAATGAATATTTGGAAAGAGGCATGAGGCCTTCAAGAGTCTTCAAGAGCCAACAATTTTTAGTAATGAAAAATGTTCCGTGAAGGCTCAAAACATATTTTAGCCATCTTTTGAGCATTTGTTATTTTTTCCAACTGTTTAGATCTTTTCATCCGTGGAGTATTCATAGATAATTCCCTTTGTGCCTTTTCTAATTTCTTTCTCAGCCATACTACTTCTTCTTCCAATTTCTCTTGCTCCTGATTTTTATCATTTATTTTCTTTATTAGAATGTCTTCAACCTTCTTATCTTCTTCAAGTTCTAATTGCAACTGAATGAGGTTTTCCGAACTTGGTTCTTCCTTTACATATTTCAGGAGAATGTCTGTTTTTTGCACTTGAGTTTAAGCCTGTTTATTTCCTCGAGGGCACTCATTAGCTCCCCAAGAAGATCTACCTGACCTTCTTCCTCATCTTCTAGAAGGAATCCTTTAGGTTCTTCTTGGCCAGCAACACAAATTCAGTGGTTCCTTATTCATTTGAGGATCCATCTAAGCTTTTAGATGCACTGTTATCTTTTTGAGCATAAAATCATTTCCTATTGAATCTCTTCCCTTTCTGCCAGTTATATATTTTGTTTTTATCTGTCTCTTGTGGTTGATTCTCTTCTCTCTTATAGGGACATTTTGAAGCATAGTGCCCCACACTTCCACAGTTAAAGAACTTAAATGGAAGTTTACCTTTATACTTACCTGTGCCTTTCTCCAATCTTCTGATAATTTTGGCATCTTCTTCATCAGAGAAGGAGCATGTACCTTCCTTCTATTCTCTACACTTATCAACCTTACAAGCTACCTCCCTCACATTTTACTTCCCTTTTGGAAGTCTCATCTTATACACTGTCAAGTTTCCAAGCAATTGGTTCATGGTCAATGTTTCCCAGTTTGTTGTTTCTTCTATGGCAGAAACCTTAGGGTTAAACCTGGATGGTAAATATCTCAATATATTTTGTACAATTACACATTCCTTAATGGTTTTTCCTAAATATTTCAAGTTATTCACAACTTCCACAACCTTAAAGAAGAAAATGGCTTCATCTTCATCTTCATTCATTTTTACATTTTCAAACTGAGCTCTATAGGCTTGCAGTTTGGCCATCTTCACATTTTTATCTCCCTCATGGATACTTTCTAATGTATCCCATATTTCTTTGGCAATCACACTGTGTATTACTTTGATAAATTCTAACTCACACAGACCGCTCAAAAGTGCATTCATGGCTTTTTCATTGGCTATGAATTTTTTTTTGCATCTTTTGTTGTGTCAGTATCCTTTGGAGCATATCCTTCTTCCACAATAGCCCAAACTTCTATTCCTAGAGACATTATGTATGTCCCCATTCTTATTTTCCAGAAAGCATAGTTTGTGCCAGTAAACAATGGGGCTTTATTTGTTGAGCATCCTTCTAGGCTAGCCATCTTGGGGACCTAGGATTTCCTTCCAGTTGTTAAGCTAAAACAGAAGGAACTTGGCTTCGATACCAATTGTTGAACCCTTAGTTAAACTAAGATGGGGGGTGAACCAATTTAATACATTCATGGACATTTAAACTTTCCTTTAAACTTATTTACACCTTCATTTCATGATCAAATTATTATATAATGAAACAACAATCTTAATATGTGAGCAGCAAGTATTAAGCAGATTAAATATAGAACATCAACACATAATCATCATGCACATCGACAACAAATATAAGTGGAAACCCATAAGGGAGAAAACCACATCTTATTATTGTTGTGATGCAAAGGCGAGTTCCAACTCCCTCTCACCACTGATTTTTTGTAGGCTCCAACATACAGGAGGCTACTACCTCAAATTTTGCAAGCTACAACTTTCAAGGAAGCTCCAACTCCCAACTGTTTGCAACCCACAGGAGGCTCCTACCTCAACCAGCTACAACTGGACATCTATGAAGCTACAACCTAAAACAGAAGCACCAAATCCCATGTATTTTCTATAGGCTACAACCCAGAGGAGGCTCCTACCTCAACCAACTACAACTGGACATCTATCAAACTACAACTTGATATGGAAGCACCAACTTCCTCAATCTACAATAAAATCATATGCTGATTTACCTGGATATCAGATTTGTTTTTCTCTTTCTTCATTGTTTCCATTCCATCCTTCAAATCTGTTTCATATCAGCTATGTATCTTCACAACATCTCTATCTTCTCTCTCTCATTCTTCCATTCTCTAACATTCTACAACTCTCTTACATTCTTTCGCTCTTTTCAATTATGCAGCTTTCTAACCTCTTCTGCAGTCTTCAAATCTATTGCACCCTTTCCCTTTCTTCCTCTATCCTCATATTTTTGCATACTTATATTACCTATTTTATATAGATAAATTTATGAATATTTGCATTCTACAGGGAATATGAAGTGAATAGGCACGACTCTTGCCTTTCACCCACTCATTTCCTCACTCAACATATTCTGAATGTTACAAAAATATATACAACTATTATAGTATCAAATCAGAGTTTTTCTTTGCCTACGGATACTTTCCTTTACATCAAAAATAATATAAAATACTTAATACCTTTACAGTTACAATAATATTCAAATTCAACCCTTTTAGCTTCTTAGCTTTGTTGTGTGTTTGTCCTCTTCTACTTGTTGTTTCTTTGCCTTTTCTATTTCTGTAGTTATATTTAACTATGGTGCATAACTTCCCTTTTTTCCTGACTTGACCCATGTTGTTGCACTATTTTGAATGCGTTCCAGGTCCTTTTCCTACCTTAGCCTTTTCTTGTTGTGTTTAGACTTTTCTTTTTTTACCTGAGTATTTTCTTCCACGTTCAGCCTTTTTAACTCACTGCAACAACATTGTTCTGCATGAGCTCTTGGTCCTTTGCTATGCGTTCAGGTCTTTTCTTTGTGACCTGTGGGGTATGGCCCATATAAACTCTATTTTAACGCACAGATTACAATTTTCGAGTTCTATCAAGATACATTCGTTTCAACAATCAAACAATGCATATTAACATACATACGATTAACAATAAAAAAACGCATAATTTATAACATGGCACATATAACATGACACACATATAAGTGGAACAGGTGTTTTCGGGTCCCACAACCCTAGAACCAATCACAACACATCGAAAATACTTTCTTGTAACTTGTAACGTTTAGAACTTAAAAATATCTCTTGTCTTGTGCGATATGCGATCGCATCGCATCGCATCCAACTTACCTTACCATGTGAACCTTAAGCACAAAAACATAAAATCTACAATGTGTGCTACTGCGCAGTGTCGACACGTGGCTCCTCCCTTTCACCGCATCGCAACTTTCTAACCTTACCGCATAGCAAACAAATTAAAATTTCTTAGTGCTATTTGCTAACATTTGCGATGTGCGGGCTCGCTATTCGCCATCCGTCGTTGATCTTCCCCCAGATCTAATTGTCCTCATCTGATCACACTTCACTCTTTATAATATTTACTTTGTGGTTATACTCCATTTCTTGCGATCTGCAATGTTGCGCCTTGCCAACACGTGTCTTCTCCATTTCACATTGCAAATACTTTAACTTACCATGCAACGCCTTAATTCTAAACTCTTAAATGTTGCGATTTGCGAAATCGCTCTTGATGCGATTCGATCTCTGCTGTCCATCTCTCGCCTTCAATTTTGCGATCTAATCCTGATCGTTTGTTCCCCTCCTTTGGAAATTTTCTAAGTGATCTCTAACTTAGTGGATTCTTTTTTGTTTATCCTATCGCCGCTCTGAAATACCGGTTCCTCCACACTACTCCTCCTGAGCTTATTTTGTATTCTTCAACGCGATTATCTTCTGAGCCTTATATTATTGCCACTCTGCAACACCGGTTCCTCCATGGTGCTCCTCCTTGAGCCTTATTCAGTTTATAACTACGCTGATCTCTCCTGATCTTGTTCTTATATTCGCTATTCACTCTGACTTGGGATTCTTTCGCTTGTTGCACGCCTTTGCTGCTTCTCTACTGCCTTCGCTGCCTCTATTGCCTCTGATGCCTCTGCTTCTTTTATGCTTCTGCGAATCTATCTTGAGCTTGTTCTTCTGGTTATTCATTCCGAATTGAGATTATTATGCTTGTTTCATGCCTTAAACACATCAATATCTACTAATATTTTTTTACTTCCTTCGCTCCTTTTCTACCTTAACTGCTTATCTGCTACCTCTTCTTATTTCTGTTGCCTTTACTGCCTCTACTCCCTTTGCTACCTATCTATTGCCTTTGCCGCTTTGATACCTATGCCTCTTCTTATTTGTGCATTGTTTCCTGATCTCCTCCTTTGTCTTACTGTTGGTTTTGGTGTTGCTCCTTTGTTCTCCTTTGCCATCAATGGCAATATTTCCAACATATTGAGTGTCCTAGGGTAAGTAATATTGTGTCTATTATGAATGGCTATCCTTCTATAATTTTTTTTTTTCTTTTTCATTTACAGTTGAGATATTTTCGGTGTAATTATTCAATGATAATAGTGGCATAAGAAATATTGTTTGAAAACGAATGAGGAAGTAATTATTATATCAAAAAATTATATTCTACTCTGTATGATATAAAATTTCAACATGGAATGAAAGATTTGTTTATGATAAACCATTGATTTCAACTTTGTTCAATATCAAAGGAAGGATTTTTCAAAGATCAAGTGTTTCATATGTCATACATTTGGTCACTATGCTTTGTTGTGTCCTCAAAAGAAAAGGAAGGGAAACAAACATTCATTAATAACCATTGTTGATGATGATGGTGAGCATATAACATAGAAGAATGGAAAGGAATATAAACTTGATAAGGTTGTATATGGACTACAAAAATAATATTTCTTTATCTCTTCTCTATCAAGGACTATTACAGACAAAAGTGATATTGGGTTGGTGGGAAGTGGTTCTTCCTGGAACATGACAAGCTCACGGTATTCTCTTATGGATTTGAGAGATAATGATTGAACATTGTAGGTGGAACTTGGAGATAGTGCGAAGTATAGAATGAAATGAGATAGGAAAAAATTGTTTTAGCCGAAGTTTAAAGATTCTCTACACATGAGAGATGGATTGTTTGTACTAGGACTAAAGAAGAACTTTCTCTCTATTTCAACATTGGAGGATACATGTTATAAAATTCCATTTTTAAATGGTAAAGTTCTTGTATTGCCTAAGGGATTGAGCATAGACTCATTAGGAGTGACTAATCTTTGAGAGGGAGGAGTATATATTCTGTTAGGATGTCTCGCCTTTGAATTGGTACATGAAAGTATCATTCTATGTGAGATATGGATTCACTTATTTTTTCACCTGCATTACAGGTATTTTCCAACATTAAGGAAGATTATTACAAGTATTCCAATGCTCTAGGTAGAGAATGCCAAGGGATATTTTCTGAGCAGTGATAGTATGTCCAAGGGGATCTTGGATCTAGTGAATTCAAATGTATGTAGACCAATGGTAATATTTTTTTTGGGTGGTTTCTTGTATTATGTGATATTCATTGATTATTTATCCTAGAGTAAATGGATCTACTTCATGAAGACCAAGGATGGAGTCTTCAACATGTTACAGGAGTTCAAGGCTTATTTAAATAATTTTACATGAAGGAAGATCCAGGCTTTGAGGTCACATAATGGAGGAGAATATATTTCCAACAATTTAGTGATTTCTTCAAGGTGTAAGAGACCAATAGGGAGTGGATAGTTCCTTACAACATTAAATATAATGGTGTTGCACAAAGGGTGAACAAGTCCATTGTGGAGGCTACAAAGGTGATAATTCATGATCAATATTTACCCATGTTCTTACGGGTAGAGGCACCTAGCACAACAATTTATGTTTAGAACATGAGTCCTCACTGGATATTGGGGGAAAAGAATCGTAAGGAGTCATTCAAAGGAGTGAAGCTAGAGGTCAATCATTTGAAGAAATTTGTTATCATGTATACATCCATGTGAAAAAGGAGAAGAGGAAGGAGTTAGAACCTTTTGGGAATGGGGGTAATTTTGTGGGATACATTGAGACTTCAAAGGCCAACAAAATCTACATTCTAAAACAACGTCAGATTGAGGTTAGTCAAGATGTTTTTTTTTTTAATGAGGAGGTAGCCTTCAAGAGTTCTATGGAGTCTCATATGGAGATTTATAGTGAGGAGTAGGAGGCTTTGAAGGATTTGGTTATAAATACCTTTAGTCCATAAGCCAATGCACCCTCCTAGAGATGTTGCGAAGACTAGGAATAGGTCTACATGGATGCATACAACTCCCAGTGTTACCTTCAAGGAGAGTATATTACCACAAAGGTTCTCTAGTTATATGCCATTGATGATCCAAATCATTGATTTTGAAACTCCTAGCTGTGGGGAGGGAATAGGCTAGTAGACTTGTAAGGATGCCATGATGGAGGAGTATATGTCCATCATGAAGAGTGATGAGTGGGAGAAAGTTCCAAAAGCAGAAGGAAAGTCAATAGTGACTTCCAAGTGGATCTATAAGATTAAGAATTCAATAGATAGTAACATCGAGAAGTAGAAAGTGAGGTTTGTGGCGAGAGGGTTGTCTTAGAGCGAGGGAGTGGACTGTGAGGAGAATTTTTCGCCAGTCGCCAATTACACCTACATCAACACTATTATTTTTATTACTCTAGTTATGGGTTGTAGGTTACACCAAATGGATGTAAATATCATGTTCCTAAATGGTGTGATTAAGGAATAAGTGTACATAGAGAAACCTCAGGGATTTATGTTACATGGGAAGGTGTCCCATGTGTGTAGATGCAAGAATAATTTCTATATAATCAAGTACGAACCCAGGGCATGATAATTAGGATTAATGGATACTTGATGATTTTGGGCTTCCCCAAGGGTGGTACAAATCATAACCTTTAATACAAGGTTGTTGATGGTGATTCTTTGACCTTGTTGTTGTAGTTGATGATATGTTCCTTACTAAAGCAAAGAGGCTCATTGTTAGGTGAAATATGGAATTAGCTTTGGAGTTCTAGATGAAGGATATTGCTTTGATTCTTTATTGCTTTGGATTGGAGGTGTGGAAAAGGCGAGGTGATATATTTATTAGATAAGGGAAGTACACATTTTAGATCTTGAGGAGATTTAGTATGATGGACTACATGTCCATGGAAACATTTATGTTGACAAATATGAAGAATTTTAATGATTCCGTTCTATATTTATGTATCTCAAATCCCGCTATATACGAGTAGTTGATTAGATCCTTGATGTACCTAGCTAATAGTAGGATAGATATTTGATTTTCAATGAGCATCCTCATCTAGTTTATGGCTGAGTCAAGGCATGTACACTAGGTTACAGTGAAGTATGTGTTGAGGTACCTATGTGGCATTGTTGGATATGATTTGAGATATGTCTCAGGTGGTTATGTGGCGATGGAGGGATATACTGATTCTGACTAGGACGAGAGTGTAGTGGATACAAAGATCACCTCAGAGTGTTACTTTAGCTTGGGATAAACTACAATATCTTGGTTTAATAGGGAAATTTTTTTTGTCTCACTCAATATAACAGAAGCAATGTATATTCAATATTGCAGCTAGTGTCATGAGACAAGAATTACTGTGGCTTTGACAGCTTCTTGCAAGACTATTTCATCATGCACTAGAGATGAGATTGATACATTGCAATAATCAAAGTTGTGTCATGTTTTCAGAGAGTCTGGTATTTCATGATAGGTCAAAGAAAATTGAGATCAAATCTCACTTCATCTGAAACATGGTGTAGAAAGGAGTAGTGAAGCTCTAGTACATATCCATAAACGAGTGGAATGTGGACATTCTCACCAAGCCTCATTCTAGTGGGGTATCTTTATAATTTAGTGACAAGCTTTGCATGATGCTTATGATCTCCTTCACTAAGAGGGAGTGTTAATATTCATGCATTTTGCAGCATGAGACTTCTATATTCCAGGGGATCATGATTATTTGACTAAGGGGGAATGGTACATTCACTAATGGGGCCATGTTGGTTCGGCTAGGGGTGAATGACACGAGGACGTCTTTTTCCTTTTAGCCCTGGTGTGTGGATGGGTATATTGGCCCATGCTACTCACATTTCCTACTCTTGGATGGATTGATCTATTTTTTATGAAGTAGGGTCGATTTTTTTATTTAATGGGGGTTTTCACCTACCAATGGAATAAACACTTTTAGTTTAATATAGAGTTTTGATGTAGTCCTATTAAGTGAAGGAATTTCTTGTGTTGAGAGGCTTCTTAATGGGTAACAACTCAAAATTATATCTTTATATATATATATATATATATATTATACATGAATGTTAGGAGACACTCATAAACATCACAAGATCATTCATATTTTCTAGTGGAGGATAAATTTTTAGCTAAGGAGAAATATATTTTTTATTGTTTCACTTCTACACTTAGGGGTTGCACATGTTTGATTAGTGAGTTTGACTAATTGTTGCAGTTGCATGTGTGAATGTTTAACCAGTTCACACAATCGCACCTGTGAATATTTGAATACAGGTAGTTGACTAATTTTGATCGCGAATGACCAACACTGACTACATGCAGTTTGACTAAATTTGACCACAAGTAGTTTGATCAAGTTTAACTAGAATTGACCATTGTTGAGCACAAGAAGTTTGACCGAGAAGTTTTACCGAGTTTATCATCGAATTATAAGTTAAATTTTGATTGGTTTGACCACTGTTGACCAACAACAATTTGGTTGGAAATTTGACTTGTAATTATGGCACAAAATTTTAGAAAAATTATTATTTGTAAACCTTGCTAAAAAGACATTTTATCCTCAATGAAAGTTTGCTAGGTTTTCTCCCAGATTTGGTTTCCTAGGGTAAAAAATATTGTGTATATTATGCATGGCTATCTTTTTAAGACCTCTATTTTTTTGTTTCATTTACAATTAATATTAATGGGTGTAATTACACAACAACAACAATGGCATAAATAATAGTGTTTGAAAATTCATTAGGAAGTAATTATCAGATTAGAGAATTGTATTCTATTGTACATTCCATAGGATTTCAACAGAAATGGCTATTGTGATAGAAGAACACAAAACTTTGATATTGCATAAATAATTGGAGAAGTTGTGGAAGATCCTACAGAAGAGTACATGATATGAAAGACATGGAATTTGTAATTCTCCTTAACGCTATAGAGATATTTGTTTAGGAAATTAAAAAAGAAAACATGATTTTATACAAGATGTAGAACAACAAAATGGTGGATATAGTGAAGCCCACTGTGAAAAAACACATGTGCATGAGAAAATTGAAGTTTTCTTTTCAAAAGTAAATAAAAATGTGCAAAGAATCTAGAAAAGATTATTGAATTTGATTATGAAGCTAAGTTACATGTATGGTTTGAAAAGCCCATTTATAATGGAGATGAAGACGAGTATGGAAAATTTGTCATAACTACAATAGAAGAGGGAATAGAAAATATTAGGGCAATAATCGAAATTGTTGAAGTTTTAGCAATAGTGGAAGACGAGATGAAATAAAATGAAGATATTGTTTTGATCTTTACATAAGTTGACAAAAAATTTCAATTGCCAATAATTGAAGTACAAGAAGATGTAAAAGAAAAAGTGAATAAATATGACAATTGAAATGAGGAAATTTCAAAGAAGAACATCATAGTAAAGGTGAAGGTGGAGAAGAAGAAAATATACACATAATAGAAATTTTAGAGCAAAAGGAAGAGAAACATCCAAAACATATAGGTTAGAAGAAATTCTACTAGTATGAAAAATTAAAACAAGTTTTTGAATTGATCTAAAGTATTGTAAGCCTTGCTAAGATGTAGACCAATAGGGAGTAGTGGTCATAATTAAGGGTGGTCGTTAGACACAATTACTCCCATTTTCTCATAGTTTTTGTATTTTACATAGACTATTTTATGAAACATTATTCATGCATGTGTAAGCTAAAATTACTATTGCCATTATTAGCATTACAATATCATCCTAGATGATCTCTCCATGAGTTTTTGTCTCTCTTTATTGTTCCACTCTCAATCAATTCATGTTGTTTGAACTAGAAAAACTACAAATCTCTTCTTTGTTATTTTCTGATTTGATTGTGAGTTATTTTTTATTTTTTAAATATTGTTTCCATTTTTTGTTTCCTCTTATCTCTATTAAGTGGAAATCCAAAGGAAAAAATCACAATATTAATTCTAGGACTCTCTTTCCTTTTTTATTTTGTAGAATAATTACAATGATTGGACGATCATATATCAAATTACAAACTCTTTGGGTGACCACACCAAAGGTGAGGGATAACCATAATTTAAAACTTATAGGAAATTTAAATAAACTAGTGTTAGGAGGAGCATTCATGCTTTCCATGAGCTAGATGGTATGTAATTGAGAAGAACAACCATAATTTAAAAATTATAGGAAATTTAAATGAACTAGTGTTAGGGGGAGCATGCATGCTTTCCATAAGCGAGATTGTATGTAACTGAGAAGAATAATTAGTTTTTTAAGAAAAACTATCTAGCCTTGGTGGAAATTTTCCATAGTTTACTCATTATTACCACCAACGTTCCCAAATCATTCTACAATTATAGCTCTTTTTTGTTGGCTCTGTTGGGATTGACCCAAGTTAAAATTATGCTTCACACCAACACAAACCTCAATCACTGGCCATTTTGGCAATGACCTGCAAGCATATCGCAGTCTCAGCTAAGGTGACTATGGGTGGTTTCAGAACCAGGTTTCTGCAGCCTTGAGGCATTGTGTTGTGTGGCATTATTATGCTTTTCAATGTTTATCTTATAACATATATCTAATTACTGTGTTGCATAATATTATAAGCTACTTCACCATACAAAATACATCATATAAAGTAGTATTAATATAACATAAGACTGTAACAACTACTTCGCATAAAAAAATATCAAAAAAATGTAACAATTCATAAAGACATTTTTTTTCCCAAAAATTACTTCTTTCTTTATTAAGATGTATCTTTTCAGGACATTTAACTCTCTGAATTTCACACACGGCTATAGCGGGTCTTCGCAATAAGTTGTAGACACTTCCAAGGCCTCTGTGCACTCAGTTGCAGAGCCTTTCCTTAACTACCGAAGACAGATACAAACTAAAATGAGACCATCACAATTTCATGTCATCATTCCATGATCTTCTTCAAAGAAGTATTACATCTCTTTATATAAAATTACATTTCTAAAAAACCATGGTGCACATACCATGGGCTCAACAAAACAATCAAATAAAACCATGGTACTCATGACGAAATGAGGGGCCCCAACCCACGTCGAGCCCCTTTGTTATCACGCGGTATATCAAAATTACACTGTTGTGCGGTGTACTTCACACTCCTCTCCTCAAAACATGGAGTTTTGACTAAAATATAGGCCATGTTGGGCTAAACCGAAGAAACACCCAAAACTCACATGTGACTCGCACCCAAGTCACTTAGCTTGTTTGACCTTTCATCTTGCTTGCGATGTTGTTGTATGCGGTGTTGAACGTCTACAATGCTTTTGGAACCTATTTTCCCTGAATACAGACTTATTCTAATGCTTCCTCTATGAATGGTCCATCAATCTTCTTCAATGTGGTTTCCTCCAACTGGCGAAGCTCCTTGAGATTCCCATCAACTTCTAGTGAGAGTTGGAGAACCTCATCCTACCAAGGCTGAGATATTTTTGTCAATGCTTGTTCCTCCTTTCTTAATTCTTCAATTTTCTTCTGAATGAACTTTCCCTAACTGATACTTGCTAGCTTTAATGAAACTTCCAAGTTTTATGTTGTTTTCCTGATATATTCCAGTTACTTTTGCTTTTACTTGATATCTTCTTCAATTTTCTCGATGTTTAGATCTTCTTGTAGCGAAGTCCGAATTTGCAATGTGTCATCCAACAACTTACCATAGTCTGCCACTATTTCAGAGGTACCTGATACTGTAGTATTCACCTCAATCTCTCTTGGCTCCCGGACATATAATGGCATGGTGGGCTACAAATTTATTTGCAACTCACAAATCTTGATCTCATATTCGAACTGGACATCCTTGACCTTCCATTTTGATTCTTTGACTAAAAGGTCGAGCTTTGCGACCTTGTGTTCGACTGGTTCCTCCTCACGGACATCCATGTCCAGAAATTCTCGACAGGTGGCCTTGACCACCTCTTTTAGTCTCTATTTCTACTATTCCTCTATGTCCTTCTCCTAGATTGTGCTAGTCGAGCTGTTTATTCAGTGCAACTCTCTCTTTCTCTATCTAAATGGTTAATTTTGATGTGTGTTGCTCACTTTGCTTTAGCTCATTGGTAACACCTTCATGTAAGTCATGCGATACTGGGAGTGGTAGTGCTAAAATATTCATGTTGACTTTGTTCCATGTCTTTTCTTGTTGTTGCACCTCGGAAGAGTTGAACAATATAGCTCCAGCGTCATTCTCATGCCAAATGTTTTTTCTATAAATATTACTTGCTGAGGTTCCTCGCTGAGTGGAGTTGGTTGTTTGCTGGTTTGTGCGAGAAGATTAAACTCTAATATAATTTTCTCAACCTTTGTAAGGAGTGCATTGTAGCCTTCGTCAATCCTGCCCCATGAGTCCTCCACTAAATATTGAAATTTCTCTCCAATTTCTTCTAAGTCCACATTATTAAGGACCATTGCCTCTGTGCCCTTAGACTTGTCCACCTTTTGTTTCTTTCTGCCTTGCGGCGATAGTGCACCCTTCATATTTATTTTCCCTTTTTCTATAACTGTATTTTCCATTTCCTTTTTTTTGTCTTCAGGAGTATCCTCCTGATCCTTGTATTTCTCTTGTTCATGTTCATGTTCTTGTTCTCATTCTCATTCTTCTACGTCTTTTCCACTTGGATCACCATACTGCAAGGTTTGTTCTTATTCTATTTCGTTGTCTCCTAATCCCATTTCCATCTGATTAATCCAATGTGTGGGAAATTACTTCACTACCTCGATTAAATCATCTTTGGTTACTAAATATGGCAGTGGATGCCATGACTTTGCCACATATGTCCTGACTTGCACATAAATCTCGTGGAAGTCTAATTTAAAGTTCGCCATAGTGTGATACTGTTCAAACAATATACGTGACAACCTAGGATGTTGGTTCAACATGATATGAAGATCCATGTGATGTAATACAAAAAAAATGTGATTTTCTTGTGCTCCCCTTTGTTCTGTGGTATGCCACAATGAGGCTTATCGCGCTGCTTTGCAGACATCTACTTCGACGAGAGGAAACTTTGAGTCCTCTAGCTCCTTCTACACTAACATCACGATGATAAATATAAGCCATGTGTAGTGAAATGGTGTACCATTTTCCTGTGCTTCGTGGAAATCTTCCAAAAATTCCCTAAATAAGTAGCTAGCCCAGTTATACTAGACTCCATTGTTGCACTATGCAGCTAAGGACACAACTGCTATAGGGACCTCATTCGCTCTAAATTTTTGCATCATATTTACTACTAAGATATGTGTGTCGAAGCGTACCCCCTGGTCACTGATTGAATTTATGTCATAGCCTTACTTTCCCTTAACTAGTTAGAACTTCTCCTTCATGGTTTCTACGATTTCTTTGTACTGGTATTTTCCTATTAACTCTTCGGCAGGGTCCCTTCCTTAGTATGGAAACCCAATTATTTTCCATATAAGAATTTCATCTATTGGTATCATCTTCCCCAGCAAGAGGAATCCATCGTGCACCAGCATGAGTAGCTGTCTGACACATGCGGTGTTCGGATTCCATCAACCAAAATGGGGTATATTGAACCTATTTAACAGACTTGATTTTTCCAAGCCCTTCATCTAGCTGTGTGGTTCTAATATTGTGACTATGATTTTTAGATAATGGACTTCCTTCAAGTATATGTTAGGCGTGAACTATGGGTACTTGCTTCGGTCAAGTATGAATCTAAAATCTTTAATTGTGGGATTTTCCCCAGCAAATCTCCTTCAAATGAAATTTTCTATGGTAGCAATCCTTGGAGTCCTTGATAGGTTTGGCATTCGACTTTATTGGTGGAAAATATGGTGGTAGTGGTGACGAAATAGTTGCGACTTTTTTTTCCACTCTGCTTGCTAGGCTTCTTCATCACTGTTGCATACATATTGGGGTTGTAGTTGTGGTTTCACGGGATGTTTTTCCATGTTTTTCTTGGTTCTTTGTTCTACTATTTGTTTCTTCCTGGGTGATCTTCGTTGTGTGAGGGGAGAGGCTACTACAATTGCACACGATGTTGTTGATGGTGCTTCTGTGGTTGTTGTAGGTGTATTATATGTCATTGCCTCCTTGATTCCTTGTTCACCTTTTTCTCTGATAATTAAGATAAACTCTTGGGGGTTCATGTAGCGTGATTTCTGCAAGTCTGTAATACTTACCAAATTTTAATCTCTCAAGTGACAAAGTGCGAAAATATTCTCATGACGCAGGTTTTTTATAGCACTGTTGATCTTCCAACCTCATGTTAGCTCACATTTCACACTGATTCGGCTCATTAAATGCATATATCACCCTAGATTTGTGCCATCCTATCTCCATGAATGCTACTTTCTTCTCCTCCAATGGCAAGTTTCCCTTTTAATGGTCATATTTTTGGCGAACTTTGACACAAATTCCTTTGTAGTGAACAATCCTTCCTGTATCACGGTTCCTGTGAACTTCGAAATGTTCTAGACTATTGCGAAGTGATTTTCCTCATCGATGCTCTTTTCTGCAGAGTAGTTTATAGTCCAGTGCCCACTTTCAACTTTAGTTGGAACTAAGGATTTCCTCATTTTTCTTCTTCAGAGTGAAGTTGTAGGGGCGGGGTTATTGTTGTAAAGCTTCAACCGACTACCATTTACCCTTCCCTAAATAAATTCTCGATTCAACTTTTCCAACTGAACTATTCCTCCATCAGTAATATGCTTTATAATATATGGGCCCAACCAATGTGTTTCGAATTTCCCTGGAAATTTTACAAACTTACTATCATAAAGGAGGACAAGATCTCCCACTTTAAACTTCTTCTACTTGATATGTCAATCATGCAAGGCATTCTCTCTTTCATTCTGCACCTGTTGTTGGAAACCTTTATAAATCTATGTTATTCCAATGCAACTAATTGTAACATTTTTTCCTCCATTGTTGCAGGGTCTGCCATATCTGTGATAGTTACAATCCTCAATCTAGGCATAATATATTCCATGGGCATCATATATTCTTGTTCATATACCAACATAAAGTGTGTCTGACATGTGATTTTATTACATGTCATCTTGTACGGCCATAAAAAAGTTGGAATTATGAGATCCCAATTATCTCTGTTCACATTGCATACTTTGGTGAGTGCATTCTCCAAAATCTTGTTAAAAGCTTCCACTGTCCCAGTAAGGGGTGATCTTCTAGTAATAGACCTAGAACTCGTCACTCAATTCCTCAATACTTTTATTGAGAAAATGTGAGCCTTGGTCACTCATCAATATCTTTGGACACCCAAATATGGATAATATATATTAAAAAACAAACAACGTTGCAATGTTTGAGTTGTAGTTCCTTACTGCTTGTGCTTCGGTAGATATTTTTAAATAGTCAGTCACAGTGATTATGTACCGCACACTATTCTTCTTTCCAAGTGGATTGATAGGTCCAACAAAATCAATAGCTTATTTTTCAAAGGCTTGCAATGTTACTTGTGGTACTAATGGAATATTATCTCTTCTAGATGGCCTCCCAATTCTTTGACATACATCACAAGCTCTACAAAACTCCTTTTCATCCTTCTGTAGTGTAGGCCACCACAATACTACTCTCAATATCTTCTACATAGTAGGCTTTCCTTCATAATTTCCACCAGCTCCACCTCCATGAGATTCGGCTAAAATCATCGATCTTTAACGCTCAAGGACATATCTACATAGTATTTCATCTAAGCCCATCTTATGCATTTTTCCTGAAATCAATGAGAATTTAGATTCCTTTACCACCAATTATTTCTTCTACTTCATAGTGTATTCCGAGAGAGCCATCCCTATGGTCAAAAAATAAATAATGTTTGAAAAGTGGTCATATGTTACTCTAATTTCAAATAACTGCACATCAGGGAGATTGTCTTCTATATTTTTTGGTTCTTCTCTTGTTTCCAATCTCAACACATGGTCATGTCCTGCATTCAACCTCCCTAGTTTAACCATGAATTCAAAGTCATATGCTTGAAATAGAAATAACCATCTGCAAATAATCCCTCCTAAAACAAGATTTTTTACCATGTACTTTAATGCAGAGTGATATGTGAACATCTTGACATGTGATCCTAGCAAATAGTGTTTGAAATTTTGTGAATCATATACCATAGCTAACCCTTCTCTTTCTATGGTGTTGTAATTATTCTTAGTTGTAGACAACTTCCTTCTTGCAAAAGCTATAGGGTGGTCAATTTATCCTTCACCAGGTTGTTCCAACACCACTCCTAAAGCTATGCTAGAAGCATCGACATGAACATGAAATTCCATATTCAAATCAGGGAATACTAGAATAGGCACAGTTACCATCTTCCCTTTTAGTATGTCAATGATTTTTTGGCATTCTTCATCCCATTGAAAAGCCACATCTTTCTTCAGCAATTTCTTCATTGGCGTAATGATCCACACAATATACCCATTGATGAATTTTCTATAATATATTGTATGTCCCAATGTAGTGTGCAATTGTCCTACTATCTTCGGTGGATCCAAGTTCACAATGACAATAATCTTCGCAGGGTCTATGACTAAACCTTGCTTGCAAACGACATGTCCTAAAAATATACCAAAAGGTACATAGAATATGCAATTCTTCAAATTTAAAGAGATTTGGTGTTGTATACATGTGTTGAGCATAAGCCTCAAGCTACCAACATGTTTTTTCAAGAGGAAAAATATTGTTCAATCATCAAAGTATAAATCCAAAAATTTGTGAATTTACTTTTTGAAAGTTTCTACCACCACTCTGGAGAATATTGCAGGGGCATTCTTCAGTCCAAGGGGAATCACTGTATATTGATATGAGCCCCATTATGTAGCAAAGGTGGTTTTATGTTAGTCTTCTAGTCTAATTCTGATCTGATGATATCTTGAAAACACATTTGTAAATGAATATGCTTCCTGGCCTCCTACATTTTCTAAGACTTTATATGTGAATGGGGTAGGAAAAGGATCATGAAAACATGCATCATTCAACTTTCTAAGGTCCACACATATCCTAATTTATCCTTTTGTCTTATTGTCCTGCACCACCATAGGACTTACCCATTCAAACTCTTCGACAAGTTCAATAATCCCTATTCCTATCATCTTATCAAGTTCAAGTTTCACTTTCTCCTTGTATTTTGGGTTCAACCTATAAGGTATCTTATTTACTATCTTTACATTAGGCTTCAGAGGGGTCTTCATGACTCCCAAATCTCCTAATATCCCCTTCATATCTGAAAATTTAGTGGGAAATAGTTCTTGATATTCATGAAACATTTATGTGAATTTATTGACTGACTCCTCATCCCAATAATATCCTATTGTTGCAAAATTAAGTTCCTCTTCTAACCCAATTTTCACCTTCTTGGTCCTAAATTTCTGTGTAATGTATGTGTTGGGGAAATATATTGCTATAATTTCCAACATTAAATTATCAATCCAGGGCTCGTAAGCTTCGAGGTACAATCACAGGGAATGAAGGATCAGAGCATCTAACCTAGACTACAGTAGGAATGAACTTATTGTTTTAGTACAAAATTGTTATTTCTAATTGAAGCTAATCAACTAAGGAAAACATGCTTAAACAAATAAGAAATTCTAATCACTGTGCAAACGAAACTAACTCTAATTAATCATAAACCAAGCAATAAACATTACCATTGAAATGATTTTAATCTAAATGAAAATCTCAATCTAAATACTAAGATCTATTGAATCTAAATACAAGAATCTTAAATCAATGAAGATTAATTTAAAATGATACCAAACTTATCCTAAATCATAATCCCAATAAAATTCTCTCTCATTCAAATGATCTTAAACTTGTTGGGGTTCCCATGTTTTGGCAAGTCTGGTAATACCAAAAGATGAGACAACATCAAACCACTTTTATACCTTAGGATCTAGCCCTCCCAGGTCCAGAGAGGTATCTCTCTATATAGGCAAAGGTTTATGTCTTTGAAGTTCTGTTTCTTTTTGGTTTTAGGCTAGTTATAGGCATGGGTTTGTTTGTTTAATTCGTTTGTTTGGTTGTTGGGAAACAGGAACGAAGGGTTCACTGTGAAACAAGGCTGGATAAAGAGGATTATAGACAAAGGAGAAATTATTTCAGAGAATACTCGAGACCATTGGGAAATGGTGTCAGGAAAGGGTTTACTTTCTATTCAATATGCAGGCTTTCAGTTGGGCTAGTCATCTAAAGCATTGGATCTTAAAGATGATAGTGGGATATGGAATGGTGAGAAAGAAATTGAAAAGGAAAGGAAACCTCCAAGATGACCACTTAGGAATCAGGTCTAGGGACAGGACATGCCATTAGACACCTGTGACCCAAACTCCTAAAAGGTAAACTCCTTAGACAAAGGGAACATTAAAGATTTAAACGCAAAGGTGAAAACCTGAGATTAGAGAGAGACTTTGAACTCTCAATACTTCGACATCTAGCTTAAGGGAACTTAGAAAGGTTCAATGATTGAAAAGGATCCTAGTGAGATAAAGACCTATGTTTAAAACTCCCAGTATCCCAATTCATTCGATTAACACCCAACAAGAACATCTAAGACAAATTTTTTAGTTCATACATCAGCTAGCAGTATATTGTAGCCACTACACTAATTAAATTAACTTAAATTAGCGCTCAGATAACACGTACAGTAGAAAACATCAAAGGTAGGGAGAACAGAAACATAGGGTACCATGCGAGGGTATATCCTATGCCAGATTTCTGATGCGTACCAGAGAAAAAAAATGAAATGAATTACAGAAGGAGAACAGAGACCAAGTAAGAAAGCATCACCGCTTCTTTAAATCAGGATCCAAAGAAATGTGGTTGTCATATTAAAGAGCAACACCAGTCATGTACAACATTTCCAACAGCTTGATATTCAGTCTGAAAACATATTCCTCAGCCTATCTTACAACTTTACATAGAGAACTATGTCTCAAGAGAAAAAGCTTACAGTTCGCAGATATCCAATCAACAACTTTCAATGAGTTTTTCTTGAGTCCTTATAGCTGAGAGAGAGGCAGATAAAGTAGGTGAAACACTAAATGAAACATTGAAACAGAAAATGGAAGAATGGCTCGATGCCATCCTGTCTTAATATCCATGCATTAATCTTCAGTACTCTTTTGAAGAAAAAGTGGTCTTCGACAGGCTGAAATTTACTCCAGGTATGTTCTTTGATGTACTTTGCTGCAGTACTCTGCAGTACTCTGGTGAATAAACAAAAATCCAAATAAACAACCATGAGGTCTGCCATACCGCATAACAAATGCTCTGGTAGCATTAGGGATGTTGTTAGGGTGGAAATCTTCTCAGGAACACAGTGTGGAATGAAAAAATTATGGGTACTGTGTCCTTCATCGGGAGGAGACTTCTGCTGATGTGAAACCTTGATGATATTGTTTTCTGCGCGCTAGGCCTTCTGTGTGATACATGAGGTCTTCAATCTGGTGCTTTGCCTTTAAAACACCGAATTAAGTCTTAACATCTTCAATAATTTTCATTAGAATTCCTTAACTCTGTATTGATACTCTTTGCCGCTTTATGATTGTCTCTGTCAGTGAAATGTGAGCTTTAGTGGCGCTGGAGGGGTTTTCCAGAGTTGAACTATGTCCTTTAATGAAAATTTATGCTCTAAGCACCTCCTGAGGCTCTTCTCTGTAATATCACGCTCTGAACCCAACTTTCTCTGTGTTCTGTGCCACTATAGCAGTGAATATGAACCATGGCGGTTTCCACTGCGAGTAACCCTACAAAACACGTAAACATGTTAAGAATCCATGCGTGGGGAGGGTGGATGCAGTGGAAGGCCATGAAAATGGTAGCGCAACTATAGTGAGTGTGGTGGATGCAGCATAAAACAACTCAGAAATGCAGTGCAATGGTGAAAAATAGTCTGGTGAAAGTTTGGCGGAAGAATGCATGTGGGCCGTTCGATCATATCTGGGGGCGATGATCAGCGGTGGAGATTGACTCATAGAATGACTTTGGAAGGTAGGGCATTATAACATAAAATTTAATGTAAAAACATTAAAATTCGACCTTTGAATGAAATACGCGAGAATGTATGCAAATGCAACGAAATGACTTTGAATGGTGGGACCTGGTCATGGGCGGAGGGCGATTTGATATGAACCGTCAGATCTCGAGAGATCAACGGTTGCGATCTAATCACATTCGAGAATAGTGGGGTCGAAACTCTGATGGAGATCTATGAACAATAGTGGCGATGCAACGAGGACCGTCGATCTCGTTTGAACGGGTAGTCACGATTGGGTTAGAGGATCGCAATCAGGGAATCACAATCGGGGAGCGCAGTGGGTGGCATCGTTTAAAAGTTGCAATTGTGATCGGCGCTGGCCGTCAGATATAAGAACAGATCAACGGTTGATATGTGGTCGGAAGGGTGAGCGGGGAGAATGGCAGGCGCATTGTAAGAATAACGCGGACTGTCGGATCTATGTTGATCGACGGCTCATATCGCGGCGGGAGTCTACGGACCAAACACACTATCGCATCGGAGATTTTAAGTTCACAAGGGTAAGAGGCTTTCCACTCCGAAACTCCGATGCGATTAGCGCCTCTCAACTTAGTGCTTGGTTCTGGTGCTTGGGTCATGTGGGGAAGTGGTTTTGGGGCTGGGCCGAAAGGTGCTAGCTTGTAGTATGTTAGAAAATGGGTTTTTTAGCTTGGAAACAGAGTTTTAAGGCTAGCATTAGGCTTTCGGTGGAGAAAAAAAGGGAATTAAAATCAAATGAAAGGATTTCACTTGGTTTTTAAAGGGGAATTGAGTGGTTTAGGAGATTTAGGAAGGGATTTTAGGAGTCAAAGGGGAAACTCTGAAAATGGGCAAAGGGTTAAAATGGGAAATTTTGCAGGGATACAAGGTAAATGGGGGACTTTCTGAGCACAATCTTCCACAGGAAGTGAGGCTTAGCGAGTGGGAACAACAGTGAGGATATTTTTAAAGACAATGAACACATAGGGGCTTCAAGGATGATGTGTTTTCAGGGGAGATGCATTCCTTGAAGGCTCAAAAAACAATTTAGCCACCTGTTTTCTTGGCAAAAATTTTATAGGTGGCTAACAGTGGCTCCACATGGGGATGGTTTCTTCTTGAAGGAGTCAAGAATTTGGAAAATAAATATTTGGAGTAGGCTAGATGTCTGATCCTTGAACCATCTCCTCTTCTTTGATTTCAGCTGTTACAAACATGATGGATTTCAATCAGCAGAACACATTCCCCAAACAATCTACCTACCCATCCTACAGTCCTAACATTTTTCTTCAAGGTGCTTTTGAATTTGCAGACCTTCTTCGTCATTTTTTATTGACAATATAAAAACACACTAATCTAATTCTACCCTTATCCCTCTATGAGACCAGATTAAACTGTTGGCCTCACATGTTTCTCTACCTAATCTAATATCTGCTGGGATTAAATAGTCCAGCAGATTTCTTCTCTACATTCTATAACAGAAATTAAAAAACAGTCAAACTAGGATTAGACAGTCTAGTTTGCTATGGATCCAAGGCATAAAGACATTTGCACATGGACTGAAATTGCAGAAATTTGAAAACAAAATCTTGAAGGCTTGAAATCTGAAACTGCGAAGTATCCTTCTTTTCTTTGTGACTCAAGTTTTGAGCTAGTTAGAGTCACTTTCTTCTTCATTTCAGCTCTGATTTTGGGCTTGTTAGAGCTGCTTCTTCTTTCTTCTTTGCTGGTTCAGATTTTGGACATGTTAGAACCAACTGTCTTCAATTCTTTTGGCTCCGGTTTTGATCGTGTTAGAGCCAATCTTTGCACTTCAGAGGTTAATGTTTTGAGCATGTTTGAACCCCTCTTTCTTTCTTTTTTGAAACATTTTCTCTTTTTCTTTGAAAACAAAACACAACAATGGTATTTACAATGGAAATGGAAACTGGAAATTGGAAATTAGTAGTAGTAATGCTTGAGCATCCTGCCATTGACAGGGCCCCCAAATAGCTCCATCCCATCTAGTTCTTGCAGAAAAAAGGCATTTGGACCAACAGTAGCCTGGATGATGTAAGGACCCTGCCACAAACTGTCAAACTTGCCATGTTTCCCTTTGTCTTCTCTCCTGGAGTCCCATTTCAAAAGTTTATCTCCAATTTTGAAGTCAAAAGCTGTTGTTCTTTTATCAAATAACTTCTTTATATTTTCCTGAAATTTCAGAGCTCTGTTATAGACCTTTTCTCTTGTTTGTTGGAGATGAATTGTTTGGTTTATCCTCCTTACCATATTGTCCTCCTCTGTCTGGATCTCTTGGACAATTTTAATCACTGGTACCCCAAGGTTGGTAGGAAACACTGCCTCTGTTCCATAAACAAGCTGATATGGTGACATGCCAATGGATTTCTTCGTTGTAAGCCTGTTAGCCCACAAAGCATGCACTAACTTGTTATGCCATGACTTCTTATTCTCTTCAAGCAGTTTTTTGATGATGGTCACCAAGCTCTTGTTTGATGATTCAGCTAACCCATTACCTTGTGGGTAGTAAGCAGTTGAATGACCGAGTGCTATTTGATACTTGTGACAAAAATCAATCATTTTTTTGGATCCAAAAGCAGCAGTGTTATCAGTGACTATTTTTCTTGGGCAGCCAAACCTAGAGAGGATGTGGTCTTCTAGGAACTTAATGATAACAGAATCTGTGGCATTCCTAGAAGGTATGGCCTCTATCCACTTAGTGAAGTAGTTTGTGGCTGTAAGGATCCACTTGTGTTGTGTAGAAGAAGCAAGATGTATCTCTCCAATGAAATCTAGGTCCCATTGCAAAAAGGGAACCTCAACAGAAATGGGTTGTAAAGGTAATGGGAGGAGCTTTCTTTTTCCCTCGAAAATCTAGCATTTATGACAGGCCATTATCATTTTATGGATGTCATTGAAAAGTGTAGGCCAATAATAGTCGGCTCTGAGTATTTTATTAGCAGTGGCTTTCCAGTTCAAGTGGCCTCCACACTCTCCTGCATGGAACTCCTGTTTAATCCTCTCTGCTTCAGTTTCCGGCAAACATTTAAGCAATAGGCCATTTGTATTTTTCCAGTATAAACATTCATTCAGTATGCAATAGTTTCTGGCTTTTAGCTTTAGGAATCTGGACTTAGTCTTTGATATATCAGGAGGGGTGTTGAGGTTTGTGAGCACATACAGGATATCAGAATACCAAGGAGAGTTTTGATATTGTTCCTCAACCGTAGGGTCAGAAAATCCTTCCTGCTCGTCCAAGGCATATACCATGTTAATGTCAAGGGCTTGTAAATTTGATTCAGCCATTAATTGAGCTAAGCCCTGACCTTTGATCAGTTTTGTGGGTTTTATTTCTAGGTCATATTATAAAATCATGGCAATCCATTTTCCCCTCTTCCCATCCGGGTCTTGGGACAGAATGTCTTTAACCACTATGTTTGGTACATAGGCTGTGGTGTGAGAATGAAGTATATACACCCTAAAGTCTTTCAAGGCCTTAACCAAGGCATAGGCCTGTTTTTCCATTATGTTATATTTCAAGGGTGCATCCCTCAGAGCCTTTGCTGAAGAAAGCAATGGGTTGTTCCATTCCCTCTGGATTTCTGCAGTAGAACTGCAGCCACTGTATGCTCGGAGGCAAATGAAAATATCAGGAAATATTTTGAGAAATCTAGGCTGATTAGGACAGGAGCTCGGGTGAGTGCAAGTTTAACCGATTCAAAATATTTTTTGGCCTCAACAGTCCATTTAACCCCTACACCTTTATTCAGCATGTTAATCATATTCTTGAGGTGTTCAGCTAAGTTGGGAATAGACCTCCTTAAGAAGTTAATTTTCCCAATAAAGGACTGCAACTCTTTAATTTTTCTCAGGTGCGTGATCTGTAGTATTACCTCAACTCTCTGTGGGTCTATATTAATTCCCTTCTCAGATATGATATGGCCGAGAAGCTTTCCTTCCTGCAGCCCGAATACAGTCTTTTTGGGATTTAATGACAGACCGAACTTCCTACATTTTTCAAAAACTCTTCTCAGATGTCTTAGGTGTTCCTCATCAGTCTTGGAATAGACTGTTATGTCATCCATATAGATGACAATGAAGTGCCCTATTTTCTCCGAAAAGGCTATCTCCATCGCTCGTTGGAAGGTTGCACTAGCATTCATCAATCCAAAAGGCATTTTTACGTACATAAAAGTGCCCCATGGAGTGGTAAAAGATGTCTTGAGTTGGTCTTCTAGGAGTACTAACACTTGGTTATAACCTAAGAAACCATCTAACAGGGAGATCCTCTTAGAGCCAACTACCCTCTGTAGGATATGTTCCATCTTTGGTAAGGGGTGATTGTCTTTAAGTGAGGCTCTGTTAAGGTTCCTGAAATATATGCACAATTTGATCTCACCTGTTTTCTTTCTCACAGCTACAAGGTTTGAGACCCAATCAAAGAACCTCACAGGAACTATTATTCCTATCTCGTACATCTTCTTTATTTCTTTTTCAACTGTAGGCAGTTGTTTTGGGTTAATCCTGCGAAGTTTCTGTCTGAAGGGTTTCTGGTTCTCTTTCAACAGTATTTTGTGTTGTATGATGTTTGTGTCGTAAGCCTTTAAGTCTTCGTAGCTCCAGGCAAACACGTCAATGAATTCTTTAAATAAGTCAATGTATTTCTTTTTCATGTCTGCAGGAACAAACTTAGCCAATTTTATCATCTTAGGCTTGTCTTTAGTCCCTATATTTCATTCCTCAACGTCAGAGTCTGAGTGTTCTATGGCGGGTTTTTTCACTACATCATCAAAATCAAAGAGATCCTCTAAAGGTGCCAGACCTCGGGGTATGTTTTTATCTTTTGCCATTAGCACCTCTATTTCCTCTTTATCTGCGTTTTTATATTCTTCGGTTAGATTTCCAATTCCTTTGGTTAACATGTTTATTTCAATGTTATGGGGTGATATTTCTTCGTACAGGGGCTCTTCGCTTAGGTAGCTATCCTCGGATTTAGAGTCGAAATCAGAGAATTCGAACTCGTTCCTACCTATCAGGAAATCCTCAATTTTCTTATCGCCCTCAAAGACCTACCAATATTTCTCATTGTCAGGCACTGCAGGTCTAAATTTGGTCTGAATGATGATTATTTTATCGCTGGGAGTCTTATGGTGTGAACTAGCTATGTAGGCTAATCCATTTGCAATTACGTTCTGACTCCTAGGAACAAACACTAGTTCATATTCTACAAAGGTATTCAATAACTCCATAGCATCATTCCTGTATGCTCTCAGCCTAGGGTGTTTCGCTGTGTATTCACCATTCACTTGTTTGGTGATTAACTCAGAGTCTCCTTGAAAAGCTATTCTACGGGCTCCTAATTTTTTCAATATGTTCAGGCCAAGGATGAGAGCCTCATATTCTGCGATATTGTTTGTACATTTGAAGTTCAGATTGAATGCATGACTCTCCGCGTGGTCACTCTCTGTGTTATGTACCCACACTCCTGCTCCTGCAGTTTTCCTGCAGTTTTCCTGGTGCATGACCCATCAAAATTAATTTCCCATAAAGGTTTTTTCTCGGGTTTATCATCGATTTCTTTACTAGTGTTGGTTTCATTGCTATGCTGCAATGGAGGGTCTGTTCCATGGTGTGGACGGTTTTGCTCTTCGTGATGTGTATGGAGTTCAGAGCGCTGACTAGTTAGCTGTTTGCATTATGTTTCTTATTCACTCGGAGTTTCGTTTTCAGGGCACAATCCACTGGTATCATCCTCATTTTATTCTAAGTCTAGGGTGGCTATTATGTTGAAATTTATGGGCTCCACCCATTTGTTGGTATCTCTGTTTTCTAGTTCTGGCTCTTCTAAGGGTTCGTCGTTGCAAAGGATTAAGGAGTCCATATCTGTATGTACAGAGTACAGAGGTGAATTCTCAGGTTTTTCAGGGCTGCTGATAAAAAATTTCATTTGTGCCTCTCTGTACAATCTCCTAGGCTGGCTAAAAATAGGGATTGTGGCATATGCCCCATCCATCGGCATTGTACCTTGCAGCTTCGCTCCCCATGACCTCCATAGTAGCATACCATACTTAGGAGGCACATCTTCCACTACAACATCCATAACCATACATTTTGCTAGAATCTAGGTCAAGCTCACACACAGGTCTTTGATCAGGCCAAGACACTTCACCCTGCTAGAAGCAAATGAATATAGGTATTTATAAGGACAGGTTATCTCTAGGCCTAACCGCTCCATAAATACCTTAGGAATTAAGTTGTGTGATGCCCCAGAGTCGTGCATGGTGTTGTGAAGGATCTTGTCATGGATATTGAGATTGATATAAAAAGGAGGTACTACCCCTTCCTGAAACTTCCCTTCTATCTTTGGACCAAACAGAAGGGTTGGTTGATCATCACTCAGATTAACAGTATCACTGCTTTCCCCTAGATTTAATGCTTTCAAAATTTGGCCTTTATATACATCCTGAGTGGCCAACTCAAAGAGTGGGACAAAGATTTTAATTTTAGCAATCTCACTCTCCAAATTGAAGAGAGATTGACTCCTTGTGATACTCAACTCTGTTTTGTTAGCCACTATTTTAGTGGCCGAATCAGTGTGCTGATTCTCACTATGTACAGTGTCTGGAACTGTTTTAACAGGAACACTAGTTGCAGTGCTAGTGTTGCTAGTTGGTTGACTTTGTTTATCAGGGACTCGGCTGTCTTTTCCTTTGTTCTTCCCAGAACTTTCAGCTACGGATTTGCTATTCTCAACAGTTTCTTTAGAAGTTTTCTCAGGCCTTTTCTTAATGGTAATCTCAGAAGCTTTTGGTTTGGAATTGTCTAAGCTCTTTTTGCTTCTAAGCTCATATTGTTCTCTGACCTGCATGATGGCGTTTTCAAATCCTAGCCTGTAATCCTTAGATTCCGATCTTTCCTCATCCCAATATGAGGGTGAGGGCTGGTCTTCTTCTGTGGAACAATTGTGGATTGAATTTTCAATTTCAAACATATTTATTGCGGTCCTCTCAGACTCTTCTATGATTCCCTCATCTTCATCGAGAAAGTTCCCTTGAAATGGGGGAATAACTTGTTGATCTGAGTCTCTTTGTCTGTTGGGAGTGGCATTGTTTCTTCTAAAGTTCTGTTTATGATTTTGATTTCTGTTTTGATTACTAACTGAGACAACCATTTTTTCCATCATTTGTTGCAGCTTTTCCATGTTTTTGGCTAGATGGTCATACTTGGGATCAGATGTGGAAGCTACAGTGTCATCCCTATATGTTACCCTTTTCTCAGCCCTCATTTTGGCCTTCTTCTCAATCAGGTTAGCCTCAACACTCACTGCTCCCTTTTGCATGTCTTCCAGTGTGTTGTAATCTCTCTCCCTAAGCCAGTAGGCCATATCGGCATCAAAGCCTTCGGGATATTTCACTAAAGCCATACCTTGGGGACGTTTCATGTGTGGAGGAAGAGCATTGTAAGCATTGTTGAACCTTGTAGAGTAGTCATGGACACTCTCTCCTACGTTTCTTTTCAGGTTCTTGTATTCTGCTAGGATTTGGAGAGGGTTGGCCTTGAATTCCCATTTTTTTATGAAGGTCTGATATAAGGAGGGAATATCGTGGATGGTATTAGGAGGCAGGCCCTTAAACCATTTCTTCACATCACCTCCTAAACTTTGGGCAAAGATTCTTATCTTGACTGTCTCATCATCTATTTCCATATAGTCCAAATAATCTTCCATCCTGTTATCACTCAGGTTTTCCTTGAAGTTGTGGAAAAGGAAAGTATACCCAAGGTAACCACAAACCAACCTTCGGATATAGAATCTAGCCAATCTGTATCCAGAGAGGGCTCTCTCTTTAAAATTTAGCTTTGTTCTCAGAAAGTTTTAGGCTATTTATAAGTCCAAGAGTTTTTTTGAAAATGGTGGAATTCGCCAACTAAGGGCAAGGTTGAATATTTTCAGGCCATTGGGCTATGGAGTCGAAAGGATGGCTTTACTGGATTAATCTTCTACACACAAGATGGCTTTGCAGGGCAAGATAGCCAAACAGAGAACAATTTTTAGGAATTAAAGTGGATGGAATGGATTTTGAAGTGATGAAAGGCAATCAAGAATCTTTCAACATATTCAAAGAAAGAAAATGAATGATTACAAATAAAGAGCAGTTAAGAATTCTTTATTATAGTAATCAAAATGTTTAAACAAGTGAAACAAGAGCAATTAAGAATTCGTTGCTTATAACTGGTTTGGAAGAAAACATTTAGAATAATCACAACTGAAATCAGAGTACAATTAAGTAAATTATGATTTACTCTTTTATGTCAATTTTTCAGAAATGGACACAATGATATTATAAACAGATATAAAACTTAAGACATAGGATAGAAAGACTTATTGAACTGCAGTCCGACACATGAATCCTGCAAAAAGTCCTGAGCTTCAAATTGTCATCCAGCAAGCCACAAATAAATTTCTCCAAAACACTTTTATTCCAAAAACATCAATGTTACAACAAAGTAGTAGAATCCACCCTCCATACTCTATTCGAGGGTTTATTTATACAAAAATTGATTTAAAATATCTTACAACAACCTAGGAAATAATCTAGGATGACTAATGAATAAGTTACAACATAAAGAGAGACAGATGGTCTCGTAGATAGGATAAAAAGCAACTGCTGGTGTGCTGTTTCCTCTTTTTATGCATGTGCTGGAGGCAGTTCCAACAATTTAGATCGATGCTGTCCTCTTTGGTAATTCTTTTCTGACTGCCTAACTTATCTGATACTCTTTATTTCTACTGATACACTTTCAACTGCCAAGCTAATACTCTTTAACCTTTGTTCACCTATTTATCTTTTATCAAGATATACCTCAGTAAAATATGCAAAAATTTTACCCAAGGATAAATTTCATAAAATCTCCAACATGTCATCCCACCATTGAACTTCTGGCACTTTGGTTCTTTGTAGTTTCCTCAATGTTTCATCAGCTTCAGTGTATTTGAAAAAATTAGGCTAATATGGAAACAAATGTTTTATTTCATGTTCAAGATAAAATAAACCTTCTAATTTTTCATAAAGGCTTTTCCCTGTTGGTAATGTTCCTGCTGCTGTACTGGTTGAATAACTGACTTGATAATCAACCTGCTTGTTTAATTTTGCTACAAAACTTTCCAAATCCATTAATCTACCTTCTGTATTAACAGGACTGGGCAAACCTTTATTTAACACAACATCAAATCTTTCATTGAAGGTAAAAATCTCTTGTTGCATGTCTGAACACCTTCTTTCAAGATTTTGCATAAGAGTCCTTTTGGTAAAAACTCTTTTGATTTCCAAGATAGTCCCTGTTCTGTCCTGAATTCCAACTTCTGCAAGTTGCTGCTTGTTCTGAGTATTCAAATAATTGATAAGCCTATTGGCTTCTTCTGGCATCTTTCCTAACTCTTCCCTTGCTTTCTCAATTTCTTCTAGAGCCAATCTGACTAAATCCTGCTGTTCATATATTATTTGAATAAAAGGCCAAACGTTATTTATTGATTGAATAATGTTATACCAAAGAATTTCCTTTAATTCACTTAAAGGTCTTTCCATTACAAGATCCTTTCCCAATGCTTTAACTGATTTTTCTAGTTTTTTGATTTCTCTTGTCTTCTCAGCAATACTTATTTTTGATTGATCATATTTGTTTTCCAGAGTAGAAAGCTGAAACCTTAAGTTTTGGAGTTCTGTCACTTGTAGTTTTAATTCATTCATTGCTTTGATTAATTCATCAGAATTCTTATCAGAAGTGTTCACCTGTGTCAGCTCTGCTTGTTGACCTGTAATTGATGTACCTGTTCCTGTGGCTGCCTGTGTTGTAGTTGCTGAAATAATGGACTCTTTATCTTTTAATGCTTGCTCAAGTTATTTCTCTGTCTCAGCAAGTCGTTCATTCATTTTTAAAAGTAAGTCCATCATCTCTTCTTCTGAATTTTCCTTCATTATTTCTTCAGTCTAAGGGTGCCTCAAATCTGGTAGTTTCAATTGCTTCCTCAATGCAGCAATGTCATCATCCTTCTTTTTAATCAGTGCTTCAATGCTTTTTATATCTTTGGGATTATGACCCAAACTGATGATTATTTCCTCCAAAGATTTTATTCTGTTATCCTTTGCTTGAGAAGAAGCTTTCTCAATCTGCAACTGGGTACTTGTATTATTTAAAGAATCTTGCAATCTATGAGCTGCCATTGCTTTGTCAGTAAGGGTAGAATATATCATTTCTCCAGTTTGCTTGTGTAATTCTATCTAGTCCAATGGATGAATATCTTTTGCTAGGACCTCAAAATTGGTCCTGATGTAGTCAGCTGCTGTCTATGGTTTTGGGCACTTTAGATTTGAAATGGCTCATTAACATTTTCCCTTGCTGAATGTCAAAAGCTGACATTAATCTCTCTTTATTTTGTGGAGCCATTTTGAGATACTGATTATACACCTGGACCTTGAGTGGATCATTCCTTGCTTTTATACTGATAAATGTCTTTTTTATGTCTCCTGCATCTGTCTTTGGCTTTTTGAATGAAGACACTTCAGTGCTTAACTGTCTTTGTATTTCCTTTCCTTTATGACCTGTATATGCTTCACTAACTGAACCAGTAAGCCGACTATCCTCTCTTTCTTCATCAAATATTTCATCAACAGATTCCACTTCTGGAAGTGGATTCAGTTTCTGCCTTTTAGCTTGAGGTTGTTGTGAAGATTCCTTAGGAGGAGTAGGATCTTTAACTTGTCTTTTCTTGCCTTGTTCCACATTAGATGGAGTCTGCAAATTTGAAACTTCAGGGTGATTGACTTGAATAGGAGACACCTGTGCTTGATCTTGTGCCTTGGACGTTTGAGGTTTTTCTGTCATGGTAAATGTTTCAATGACTTGTGCTTCTGGTTCTTTCTCTTTTCCTTTGGATTCAACTGCAATTGATGGAATGTTTTCTTGTAAATTCTGCTGAATAATACCAACTGAAGAAGTACCAATCTCTGGTCTCTGTACCTATTTTATAAAGAATGTCGAAATTAACAGGCACTGGTTAATGACGGATGAATGCTTGGGCACTGGTCTAACAATGGCGTTCAACAATTTTAGTTGACAGCAGTTTGACAGTGGTTTTTTCAAATTTCTCAGTGGAGGGCACAGTCACTTTCAACAGACAGAATGATAAAAAATACGCGGAATTTTGTTTTATTTGCAAAGTCAATAGGGATTTTTTATTATTTTCGAAGATGACATCATAAGCATACGGGGGGGAACGTCACCAGGGTCGGGTGGTAAGCGGTAAATTCTGCACCGCTTTCAGAAGCAGGTGGTTTTCCGCGGGGAGGCAACGATTCCACTGGCTGAATGACACGTAGTCATTGCACTATTTGAAAACCGTCGCGATTTCGCGCGTTAACGCTCGTACAGAGGATGGCTAGCGGAATCACTGTGGGCCGTAGATCTCGAGGGGCAGGATCGAACGGTGGTTCGAAAGGGAAGTAGCGGGGAAGTTAATGCGCGGGCCCAACGGGTTTTATCGTGAGTTAATCATTCCGGGAAGCTTTTGATTGGCGGAGGGGGAGGTTATCAATTAACCCAGATGATTAATTAATCCCAATGGTTTATGAAGTGTCGGGGTTACGGATAGTGTATTTCGAAGTTTTGGTTTAAATTAAAACTTCGGGTTTTATTTATTTTTTCGTTTAAAACATAAAAAATGTATGTTTTAAACCTTTTTTCAAACATTTTTTATTATATGGTAATAAATTAATAAAAGTTATTAACCATAGGGGGCGGGGATAGTTTATAAGGATATTTTTTTAGCCAAAGGGCATATATATTGGGGTTTTTGTTTCAAACGTATAGAATTAAATACTTTGGCTAAAACTTATAGTAAGGGGGTTTTTTGGGTTATTACATAAGAGGAGTTATAATTAATAGGAAAAGGTGATTTTCATGGGGATTTAATATATAAATTAGAATGTTAATATGACAAAGGGACAAGGAAAACTCAAAATACTTTACACAACTAAGAAAGTGAAGATTTCTGAAGAAAATTTCATTATACCAACTTCAACACTTAGATTCAGAATAGTAAGTAATTTTGAGGGGATTTTATGAAATATTGCATGATTTTCCTAAGTAAAATGGGATTTTACTTAGGAAAAGATTAAAAGTGAATGAGTGCAATGATGGATAACTTCAAGTACTAGGGGCTTTTCAATTATTAGGCCGAGGGTCCGGTCCCTCCAAAAGTCAAGGAAATGCCTTGAGCCCCTTTAATCTTCAAACTCCTTAGTACTTTAGGGAAATTAGTAAAACCTTTAGGGAAAAAGTGAGATGGGAAGTTAATGATTCTGACTTTTCCTTCTATGAAATACTTCCAATGTATTATCTGCTTCAGTACTTGTGATGAAAGTAAAACATTAAACACATTTGGAACCATCATTCATCACATGTAATTCTACCAAACCATCTACCTACCCTATCTACTTTACTCTACCATTTTCTTTTCTTTATTAGCGTGCATTTAGGCTGGCAAACCCTTATCAATCTTCTTTTCTTTTACATGGAAAATCTATCTAATTCTACACTTATTACATCCAAGGGCTCAGATTAAACTGTTGAGCACCTTTTGTTAACTCTACCTATCTACTTATCTGCCAAGATTAAACTGTTTGGTCAGATATTTATTCTCTATTCTACAACATGAAATTTAAAAATGAATGAGTCAAGTTTAAACAGCTTGACTCTTCATGAATTGTGGCAAAGTTTAACAAGCTACACACAATTACTTATTTACAAAAAATGAAATAGTAGTGGCATTTGGATTTGCACACTTTCCTTGGTCTATTTTTGTTTGGGGTTCATTTCTTTCACTTTTTTGACCATTTTATTTTTCTTACCCTTTGATTTTTCTTTTAGGGTATACCCTCTTTACATTTTTTAAAATTTTTTGACTTTTTGGTTTTTCAAGAATATGGAACACCTTTGCACAAGAAAAAGGTTTGAACATATTGCATAGTTCAATCAAGACAATCATGAAAAATGACACCTATTGGTATAGGAGTCTAACACATCCTATCTACATGTTGCTAAGTGGTGGTAGACTCTTTTGCAGTGAAATGTGGGATTTTTGATTGGTAATAATTTGGTAAGGGCACTAGAGGCTAAGGTAACACCAAAGGTGCATACCAGCCTGCCATGATGATGTTCTGAGGAGGTAAAGGGTTGGCTTGAGCGGCTGGTATGTGAATGACAACGATACTAGGACCAGCAGTAGTTTGTTGAGCTGATTTAAGATGGCAGAGCTCCAAGTTTTGAATGAAATGAATATCTGGAGGTGTAGATGGGGGAGTCTCTCTATCCCTAATGTGCTGACCACTGTGAGATGGTGAACCAGGAGGCTCAAGGTCTGACTGGTCTAGAACACTGAATGACCTAGTTTTGGGTAAGCTGCTCGGTAAGTCTAGGTCAAAAAGAGGGTCTGATAGAGCTGTAAAGTCTTCCGGTGCAAAGTTAGCTCTGTGGATATGACTGGAAATAATTGGACCTCTAGGCGTAGGAGATTTCCTGAGTATGCTCTCAGGGTTGTCAACTATTTCAGGTGGGCTTGGGTTAGGATAAGCTCTAGTATGAATGGTTCTTGAAGCCAGAATGTTATCTTTAAACAAAGGAGCTTAATCCTACCTGTTACTTCTATTATGGCTGATGTTGGAATGGAGGCAGGTCTCCCAGTGGAGTCTTATGTGAACCAAGATAATCATCAGGCCTACTGATCACCAGTGGAGTCTTTAACTGTTGAGGAACTATGGAGTCACCAGGTGGAAGGTTTAGAATGTTTCAAGAATGGTATATTATCCACCACAGTGATTAACCACCAAACTAAGGCTACTACGGTCTTCTTTGAGTTTGTGAAGTGTTTAAAGATGTGTTTTACTCAAAGTTGTTCCCCAGTGAGTCACCATTATGTTGGGGTTCCCATGTTTTGGAAAGTCTGGTAATACCAAAAGATGAGACAAAATCAAACCACTTTTAGACCTTAGGATCTAGCCCTCCCAGGTCCAGAGAGGGATATATCTATATAGGCAAAGGTTTATGTCTTTGAAGTTCTGTTTCTTTTTGGTTTTAGGCTAGTTATAGGCACAAGTTTGTTTGTTTAATTCGTTTGTTTGGTTGTTGGGAAACAGGAACGAAGGGTTCACTGTGAAACAAGGCTGGATAAAGAGGATTATAGACACAGGAGAAATGATTTTAGAGAATACTCGAGACCATTGGGAAATGGAGCCAGGAAAGGGTTTACTTTCTATTCAATATGCAGGCTTTCAGTTGGGCTAGTCATCTAAAGCATTGGATCTTAAAGATGATAGTGGGATATGGAATGGTGAGAAAGAAAGTGAAAAGGAAAGGAAACCTCCAAGATGACAACTTAGGAATCAGGTCCAGGGACAGGACATGCCATTAGACACCTGTGACCCAAACTCCTAAAAGGTAAACTCTTCAAACAAAGGGAACATTAAAGATTTAAACGCAAAGGTGAAAAACTGAGATCAGAGAGAGACTTTGAACTCTCAATGCTTCGGCATCCAGCTTAAGGGAACTTAGAAAGGTTCAATGATTGAAAAGGATCCTAGTGAGACAAAGACCTATGTTTAAAACTCCCAGTATCACAATTCATTCGATTAACACCCAACAAGAACATCTAAGATAGATTTGTTAGTTCATACATCAGCTAGCAGTATATTGTAGCCACTACACTGGTTAAATTAACTTAAATAAGCGCTTAGATAACACATACATCAGAAATCATCAAAGGTAGGGAGAGTAGAAACATAGGGTACCATGTGAGGGTATATCCTATGCCAGATTTCTGATGCGTACCAGAGAAACAAAATGAAATGAATTACAAAAGGAGAACAAAGACCAAGTAAGAAAACATCATCGCCGCTTTAAATCAGGATCCAAAGAAATGTGCTTGTCATATTAAAGAGCAACACCAGTCATGTACAACATTGCCAACAACTTGATATTCAGTCTGAAAACATATTCCTCAACCTATCTTACAACTTTACACAGAGAACTATGTCTTAAGAGAAAAAGCTTACAGTTCGCAGATATCCAATCAACAACTTTCAATGAGTTTTTCTTGAGTCCTTATAGCTGAGAGAGAGGCAGAGAAAGTAGGTGAAACACTAAATGAAACATTGAAACAAAAAATGGAAGAATGGCTCGAGGCCATCCTGTCTTAATATACATGCATTAATCTTCAGTACTCTTTTGAAGAAAAAGTGGTCTTCGATAGGCTGAAATTTACTCTAGGTATGTTCTTTGATGTACTTTTCTGCAGTACTCTGTAGTACTCTGGTGAATAAACAAAAATGCAAATAAACGACCGTGAGGTCTACCATACCACATAACAAATGCTTTGGTAGCATTAGGGCTGCTGTCAGGGTGGAAATCTTCTGAGGAACACAGTGTGGAATGAAAACATTATGGGTACTGTGTCCTTCATCGGGAGGATACTTCTGCTGATGTGAAACCTTGATGATATTGTTTTCTGCATGCTAGGCCTTCTGTGTGATTCATGAGGTCTTAAATCTGGTGCTTTGCCATTAAAACACCGAATTAAGGCTTAACATCTTCAATAATGTGCATTATAACTCCTTAACTATGTACTGATACTCTTTGCCACTTTATGTTTGTCTCTGTCAGTGAAATGTGAGCTTTAGTGGCGCTGGAGAGGTTTTGCAGAGTTTAACTCTTTCCTTTAATGAAAATTTATGCTCTAAGCACCTCCTCAGGCTCTTCTCTGTAATATCAGGCTCTGAACCCAACTTTCTCTGTGTTCTATGCCACTATAACAGTGACTATGAGCCATGATGGTTTCCACTGCCTGTAACCCTGCAAAACACGTAAACATGTTAAGAATCCATGCGTAGGAAAGGTGGATGTAGTGGAGGGCCGTGAGAATGGCAGCGCAACTACGGTGAATGTGGTGGATGCAGCAGAAAACAACTTAGAAATGCAGTGAAACGGTGAAAAATGGTCTAGTGAAAGTTTGGCGGAAGAATGCATGTGGGCCGTCTGATCATATCTGGGGGCGATGATTGGTGGTGGAGATTGAATTTGGAAGGTAGGGCATTATAACATAAACTTTAATGTAAAAACATTAAAATTCTACCTTTGAACGAAATACGCGGGAATGTCTGCAAATGCAATGAAATGACTTTGAATGGTGGGACCTAGTCATGGGCAGAGGGAAATTTGATATGAACCGTCGGATCCTGAGAGATCAACGGTTGCGATATAATCGCATCCGAGCAGAGTGGGACCGAAACTCCGATGGAGAACTATGAACGATAGTGGCGATGCAATGAGGACCGTCGATCTCGTTTAAATGGGCGGTCACGATTGGGTCGGAGGATCGCAATCAGGGAGCGCAGCGGGTGGCATCGTTTAAAAGTTGCGATTGTGATCGGCGCTGGCCGTCAGATCTAAGAACAGATCGACGGTTGATATGTGATCGGAAGGGTGAGCAGGGAGAATAGCGGGCGCATTGTAGGAATAGCGCGGACCGTCGGATCTATGTTGATCGATGGCTTAGATCGCGGCGGGCGTCTACGGACCAAACGCGCCATTGCATCGGAAATTTTAAGTTCACAAGGGTAAAAGGCTTTCTGCTCCGAAACTCTGATGCGATTAGCGCCTCTTGACTTATCGCTTGGTTCCGGCGCTTGGGTCATGTGGGGAAGTGGTTTTGGGGGTGGGCTGAAAGGTGTTAGCCTGTAGTATGTTAGAAAATGGGTTTTTTAGCTTGGAAACAGAGTTTTAAGGCTAGCATTAGGCTTTCGATGGAGAAAACAAAAGGGAATTAAAATCAAATGAAAGGATTTTACTTGGTTTTTAAAGGGGAATTGGGTGGTTTAGGAGATTTAGGAAGGGATTTTAGGATTCAAAGGGGAAACTCTGAAAATGGGCAAAGGGCTAAAATAGGAAATTTTGCAGGGATACAAGGGTAAATGGGGGACTTTCTGAGCACAATCTTCCATAGGCAGTGAGGCTTAGCGAGTGGGAACAATAGTGAGGATCTTTTTAAAGACAATGAACACATAGGGGCTTCAAGGATGATGTGTTTTCGGGGGAGATGCATTCCTTGAAGGCTCAAAAAACAATTTAGCCACCTGTTTTCTTGGAAATTTTTTTATAGGTGGCTAACAAAACTAAGGCAATGAACAAACAAGACTTCAACTAATCTAATTCCCAGGATGCATAAAACAAATCAAATAAGCATTCAAACTAACCTTTGTCACCACTTTTCAATTTCTTCAAAAGAAACTAAGTAAACCAAGATTTTAATTGACATGCTTCAGATCTAAGAGACTACAAAATAAGAAACTATCCTATCCTTAAACTTCTTTAATCAAACTCAAGAAATCATTCAAACATAAGCACATTGGCTGATGGTTCTACCAAAAACTAACTACAATCATAATGAATTTCAAAACTAAACTACAACTTCAAACGATGATTTAATGGTCTCATTACATTTCTTTCAAATACTTGGTTGCCAAATCACAATGTTACAAGAAAATAAATAAGGTACATAATAGATTTCAATTCATATTTAAAAGAAATGGAGTTATCGATCTCTTGTTTATCCAATTAAGAAGCACCTTTAAATATTTCAATCGTAAACCTGTAACAAAGGGGCTATTCTTGCAATAAAAAAATTGATCAACATCATTAGCTTGCAACGAGTTGAAAATGACATGTCTATTTAATTTTAAGAAAACAAACGAATTGCAGTCTTAAGTACATAATCAAAATTATGAGATCTAATTAACAATTGCTTTCAAAATAAAATCCATGCTCCTAGATCTAAATCAAACACACTACCTCTATCCTATGATGTTTACAAAACTTGCTTCCAGGCAATGGTGGATCCTTGCCACTCTTGGAGCAAGTCTAAACTAAATAAATGCCTAAATATTAAAAAAAAACCATAACATTTAGAAAAAATTCATGGCAAAGTCAAATTGTATTAAGATTCAAATCATAAATTCACTTACATACATTCCTTCAATATTTTGTCTCATGTTCACACATTTTCATCCTCCTCCTTCAAAAACTTCCTAAGCTTACAACACAAACCATGGCTGAGCCATTTATAAGATTCACAAGGCGAATTATTCATTTTCCTCAATTCTGGAAAATTGAACAATTTAAAAAAAATGACCTAAAAGACATTAGTATATCTTCCTAACCATGAGTAATTTTGGAAAAATTTTCTGAGGGAGACTAATTGCAAAAATCTCTTGGATTTGTCTCATTCGAATCCATCTCCTCGGAAATCATGCCCAAAGTTGGCTGTTTGGATTTTTTTGCAATGTTCTAGAACTCTGAAAAAACAGTGATTTTTTACAAAACTTATTCCAAGACCTGCATATAAATTTTAGAAAAATTCGAATCTGGAGAAACCATGTTGGATATAGATAATTGATTATGTTTGGAACAAACCCATTTTATTATATTTTATAGATTCACCTCCATCTTCACACAAATCGAGGTCAAACATGGCAGTTTGGAAACTTTGCACATTTTGAGCAGATTTGTTAATCAACTCCTAGGGACCCACATGTGCGACCTGAGTGCAATCAAATGCATGGGAAGGTATTAAAAAATTATTTTGGACCATAACCTCCCTTAGTTTTCCTCGAAAGCGCGCTGAAAGTACCAAATCCCTAAATTAGGCATCTCATCCTTAACTGGCTTGTGAGTGATTTTAGCGATGGAACCGTATGATAAATGTACTTCAACAAAACCATCATCAGTAAAAAATGACTTAATAATATTTAATCATAGAGAAGTAAAGAAAAATAATGATAATCAACCATAGAGAGTATTTGGCGGCGAGTGATGGAACTAGGGTATGGAATGGGCTAAAAACCTAGGGTTTTAGGGTATAAACAGTGATATTTCATGATGAAAACATGGGCATATACGAGGCCCAACAGTATGGAATTTATATATTTGGTCCATGTACTTTGCGGTGCCCCTCTGATTCTACTATGTTGATGTTTCAAGGCTCTTCTTCTTATTCTATAGTGATATTATAACATTCTAGTGCATACTCCATCTGTGTAGCCCAATTAGATTGTTGCCATGATAGTGTAGTTGCACCTTCAAAAATCTTTTCTTTTACTACCTAAATGACCGAATCTATGCCTAGAAATTCATCCTCAAAACTAAATGAGAATTCAAACCCATCAAACAAGTCTGTCCAGTTTGCAGTACCATGTCACAGTTATGTTTCCAGGTACCAATTCCTACAAATGGTCTCCAATGTGTGAATAAATCCATGTACCCATTCTTACTATGAAATTTCCCTCCATGTTGTTGTTAATTGTTGGATACGTTCTCATGGATTAGTTTCACCATCATATTTCTCTTGTGTCTATGTTTCCACTTCTCCGAATCTTATCCATATTAATATTTGACACACCTACCAATCTTCTATGTTATTTTTGTGTGTGCCCCACCATATAGCATGGGTAGATCTTAGGGTTGTATCCAAAGCTGAGAATATTTGGTCTTCTAGTACCTGCTCTTCATAGTCATCAAGAAAATCATCTATATTTCCCAAACCATCATAATAAGGGAGGTCACGTACCTCTTATATCATACAATGAACTACTTTGGTTATAATTGCACAACGTGTTGTGTATAATTCATGCAATCTATTCTACCAATTTTCCAGTTCTTCTTCTCAATCTGATATGTAGATACTATCATGATCGCAACTCAACTTTGCATTTGTATTAGTGTTAATATAGTCTTCTTCCTTAACTGTCAATTGATAGATGTCATCTATGTTTATTGCATTGTATTATTCTCTTACTGGCTTTGTATATATCACTCCTTTTGATGGATCTAAAGGAAAAATCACCCTTATATTGTTTCCTTCAAATATCATTTGTCTCTTCTTTGGGTTGATGATGGGCATATTGTCAATTTCCCAATAAATTCCAAGCAAATCTAGATAATTTTTAGTGTCATAGACAATATCTATTACTTCAAAATCAACAAATATGCAAACTCCTTCAATATCTTCTATGACACGTGTTAATCTTCCCAGATGAAATATTTTTTTTGGATATTCCGATATAAACTAAATATTTGACCATTGTAGCTTATATTTACTCATTATTTCCCATGTATATTTTGTCAAGACATTAGTATCCAACCCTAAATCCATAATAAATTGGTCCATTTATTATTCTCCTATCTGCACACTAAGTCTCATGTTTTTGCCAATTCTCTTCTGTCGATGTACATTATTAACTACACTCACGTCAATCTGCGGTGTTTCCTTCAATGCATAGAAATTTATCAATTCTTGAAGTCCTTCTACAACCTTTTGAACCCTTAACAAATTCATACAAGTGTGCATAAAATATACCAAATTACTTACTTGATATGTTGGTGTCAAAGCTTTCTCCTCTGTTTCTACTTAATTCTATGTCGGAATTAATGACATGACACAGTTACTAGGCCTTGGCTATGTAGTAGAAGTCAAAGCAACTGCATCCATGAAACTTCACTTCGCTTCCCTAAACACTTTCTTTTCCTTATGAGCATCAAAAACAAGTACTTTCTCTGGATCCTTGCAAACCCATGCACTCAAATGTTCAAATTCCTTCTTCTCACCTGCTTTATCATTTCCAGTCTCAACTCCAATTTTAGCGACAATACTAACGCTAGGATCATTTTTCCTTGGCTGGGTAGTAATAATTTGGATGTTTTGTGTGGAGTGTTGGTTCCTTTATTCTTGCATATTCATTATGACTAAAGGACAATCTCAAATTACGTTATAAAAATAATTTCATTACTTACATGTCGTAGTAGGATTCTAGAATTATCTTATAAAAGACATGCGTAGCCGCAATTATAGCAGATGACCTGGCCTTGTCCTCGACCAACTCCACCTACTTGATTTCTTCCTTGATATCGTCCTCGATCTTGATAACCTCCTTGAACTTAATTTTCCTCAAATGTGCACACTTTTGTGTGCATTCTGTAAGCATCGGTACTGCTCTCTATCATCATGTCCTACTGATTTACAAAAGTTGCAAAAGAGGTTCCTCGGGGTTTGCACATATTTATGCAATAATTAACAATTTTATAGGCAATGTTGGCCTCTAGTTCTGCATATTTCACACCACTGGATTGATCCTGGATTCAATGGATTAGGTGCTCCACCAGCCAGATAATATATGAAAATAGGGCAGTGTTCCTTAGAATGACCCTCTACTTTTCACTTTGTACACCACTCTTCTTCTCTAACTTCTTTACCCTTCTTTGGATCTTGCAATTCCAAGGTCAATTTCGCTAGATGACTTTGAATCTACTACAATCATGCATGAGCGTTGACATGTAAGGTTCGTTGCATGCTTTTTCATATATATAGTATGCTTATTGACTCAACGAGGTGGGCATGTCCCATGCTCGTGATGTTGTGGCTAGTTAAACAAAATTGACAGATATATATTCTGTCTGTGCCACTACTATGGTAGTGCTGTTGGCGGTTGTTGACGACGATTTCTGACGCCTTGAGGGGAATTATTTCTTTGACAATAAGTGGAATGTGGTACTCATATGCGTAAACTTGGTATGGCATATAGCTTCTCATTGTATGCATAGGTGCTGGCTAGGACCTTCCCGTGTAAGAATTATTGACAGAGACGCTTGTGGAGGCACAGGTCTTCGACGGATCTGATCAAAGTGCAATGGTTGTAAGGTACGATACCATCTTGACATGAAAGATTTTGTCGTAGTCGAATTTCAGGAGGATCGATGACATCTATGGACAATGATTTCTCCCATAGTGCCATCCGAGGATGCCCCTTTGTATGGAGAGGGGTGACCCAAGGTATTGCTTCCTTTTTGGAATATGTGTGTTGGAGTCAACAAAAAGGAAGCCTCAACCGAATGAGGGGTCGTCGATAAGAGGGATTAGGGACCTAGATGTGGTGGGTTTAACATAGGCATGTTGGTGAGGGGTGACTGAAAACTGATGATGGGGATTCAGTGGCCCGAGGTCGTAGTATACTTAAGAAACTAGGTGGCAGTCATAGTTATTTCTGAAGGGGAAATCCCTGGAGTCGGTAGGACTTCAAGGGCAGGTGTGAACCGGCTATGACTGTCATGATGGTTTGTACATGGGGGTGAAATGCTCCAACCAAGGGTGTTCGGGGACTGCTACCATGGAAGAAAAGATGAAATCAGAGGGTGAAGGGATGAAGTGCACCGTTTGCGATCTTTGTACACTTACCAAAAGAATAAAATAATGGGGTTTGGTTTGTACAAAACATAGAGATGGGTACCCCAAAACATGAAAGTGTTCGCTCACTAATGGTATGAGGAAGGTGTTTTTCTGAGGGTGAGGGTCCGATTGGTTGGTCTCATTTGCGGGGTTGATGAAGCGGATGTAAAAATATCGCAGATGGGATTATGATGGTGGAGGTATGGTGGGCCGAATGCGAGGTGCGGTGGTGCGCGCTTTATCAGCTTGTACAACTTGATCGTCTGGGAAGGGGGTTTCATTTTGTATGGTAAACTTGAACTTATGCATGATGTATGGATGGGAATGAGGTGCTTCCCAGACTAAAGTGGTATGGCCATGACATCACTTATTTTATGATGTCATAGTCTATTGTGGGTGACGAGTGCCATGGAGGGGAGGCTCTACCGACAAACGCAGATGTTTATCACATGCAGGGTGAGGTGATGATAAAAATGGTCAGATATGAAGACCCTATGGTTTATTTCTGATGGAGAAATGATCTTAGGATATGCATAGTTTTCTGGGACTCTATCATGCTGGGGGTAGAGTGATACCTGCTCTGGAACTTTCAGTAGATGGTGTTGTGAATGGTTTGCGAGCTTTTCCTACAAAAACAACTACCTCAAGTGAAAGCATATTCTTTATCAAATATTATTGGAAGTCTTGAGCTTTAAAAAAGAAGATGAGAGAGGGCATACCTACTGGCACTGAAAAATTATTTTTTCAGGAGTGCGAATGTGTGGCATCACCTCTGTTTGCTTGGGAGTTTTTACTTGGATCCTAGTTTTGATTTCAGTTGGGGTTGCCCCGAGACGGAGATCATGGGGGGCATTGCCTGTTACTGCCCCTTGTCCAGGATCCCCCTGAATACCTATTACAGCTACCTAGGTGACCTTAGGAAAAATACCCGACCAAGCCGTCTGTAGCAATCGATGCACTTGATAACTCAAGAGGATGAGGCACCCAGGTTCCCCTGTCCCTGGTTGGTGTATGGTGGTTTTGGGGGAGGAGGGACAATTGATTGTCTTTCTGGTGACTGTTGCTCCTCCTGCAAGTATGGGATGACATGAGGTTCATTTCCCGCAGACTGGGTGGGGGGATCCTCTTGATAGGACCGCTTGATGCCATGCAAGGCATCCCTATATCGCGGGATCTCTATGCAACGATAAGTATAGTGCCCATAGATGCTACAGATAGAACATGTGTGATTGGCACGCAATTATTTTCCTTTACCTTTGGTAGTAGGTTCCTTTTTATGGGAACGCGGAGTCGCGATGTATGTTTCGGAGCCAAGGAGTGGTTTTAATTCATCCAACTCTGGACATATATGGGTAGGGTGACCTATTACATCACATATGGCACAAACTAGTGATTCCCGTTGAATGCCAGGGGTAACCATCTTCTTTCCTCTCTTATCAGTTTTCCTAGGTGTGATCACCGGTTTTGCAATGGGAACTTCCTTTGCAGGGGTGGTCTCAACTATTTCTTGGACGGGTGGGGGATCCTCGGGATTGAGGGGCTTCAACCCTGTGGCAGTAACATGGGTGGCTCCTATTCCGAAAGGGGGAATGAGGTACCAAACTAGGAATGCCAAAGATATGTTGGGTAACACTAGTGTTGCCAAAACCTGCTGGGAGACGAAGCCAGCTGGGGGATAGACGAAATGGATTTGGGAGGCGGCGTAGGCTAGGGAGGCTACCGTGGACGATGCCTTGGTGTCGACGCTACTTCTGTCTGTGTCCTGACTAGCTTAGGTGATTGATGTTGACATCATGCACACCGGTGCCCCTGTGACATCTGGTGATGACTGTTGTGTAACCAGCTCCAAAAATAGAAGAAAAGAGATATGAACGCCTTAGAAATAAGCCACTTCGAGGGGGCAACCTCCAATACATTACATAAATGAACAATTCTTGGATGATACAATTTACAAAACCTACTTTCTATATATAGGAGTCCATGGGGCCATAATGTAATCCTAGTGGGCCACAATGTAATCCTAGCCGACCTAACAATAATAATTTAAGGGCACAATAATAGCAATATGGGGGTTACAGGGGTACAATAATAACAATAAGGGGGGCTACACTAACATAATAAGGGCTATACTATTAATATAGGGACTTAACATGCCCCTCTCCTTCAAACAAGTGTTGTCCTCAACGCTTGATTATTTCTTGATGCTTCTGTATAAAATTCTCATCCTCCCATGTGAAATATTTTACAGGAAAGTTCTTCCACTTGCTGAGGTAATCTGAAATTGATCGTACTTGTTGAGTTATTGTTTCTATGACTTCTTCATAACTTCTTTCAATGTGATGTTGATCTTCTTGTTGTTTCATTAGATTCTGCACCAAAGTTGGGTTATCCTTTGAGAGTTGGAGAACTTGTTGTTGATGCTCGATGTGATCTTCCATTAATTTATCATCCATATTTTCTATTATTTGATCCTTCAAACCATCCAACTTAGCCTCCATTTCTGATTTTAAACCATCTATTTCATCTTCAATTGCTCTTCGTAAGATTGAAACTTGTTGCACTTGGTATCGTAATTTTGATATCTCATACTGCAACTCTTCCTCTTCATGCGTCATAGTATAGATTTTTGAGGGATTAATGGGTATGGAATTATTTTCTGGAGGCATTATAGAACCCAATATTGATAAAAAATCTAAAATATGCCCTTGGAATCAATTCAAATTGATTCTTCAAACAAGACTTATGCAATTCGGAAAAATACACACCATTTTCTTGCTTTTGAAGAGCTCGAAATTGAAATTGTATTATCTCTGTGATTGCAGCTCTTCAATATCTAAAATTCAGCACTAAAGTATCCCTCTGAATTCTATTTCAAATTCCACAGGTCTGACCTGATTTGGATTCTCCAAGACAAAGTTGTGTCCAATCTCCCACAATGACCTAATTCTGGACTGGTTCAGTAGAGCGAACTTGTACGACTTGCCACGTGTCACTGTTTTGTCCTTTGTCTCTGAAATTGATAGCGAAGAAACTACAGGCTGTGTACTTGCGACCACTTTTGACGGCACTCCAATCCAATCTTCAGAGAGAGAGTTATTGAACTTTTCCCACGATCACCTCTTTGAGATGAAATTCAGGAGCCTGAAAAAGCACTACCTTCCACAGATCATATCTCCCAAAATATTGCGAACCAAGTTCTGAAATTTTTTGACGAATTTCCTCAGGATTTCCGCTTCGCACCATATGAATTTCAGACTCTGACCCTTCGTACAAAAAAATTTATAGCGCAAATGCCACGATGACCTGTTTATGAGCCTGAAAAAATACCTAACTTCCACAGATGATATTTCCTCAAATATTGCGAACCAAGATCTGAAATTTTTAGACAACCTTCCTCAAGATTTCAGCTTCGCACCCTAAAAATTTCAGCTTCTGAAGCTTCGTAGAAAAAAAGTTATAGCGAAAATGCCACGATGACCTGTTTGGAGCAGCGAAACCCTAGAATCCCAAAGCTCTGATACCAAATGTTGTGCAACCAACTCAAAAAGAGAAGAAAAGAGATATAAACGCCTTAGAAATGAGCCACTTCGAGGGGGCAACCTCCAATACATTACATAAATGAACAATTCTTGGATGATACAATTTACAAAACCTCCTTTTTATATATAGGAGTCCATGGGGCCATAATGTAATCCTAGTGGGCCACAATGTAATCCTAGCCGACCTAACAATAATAATTTAAGGGCACAATAATAACAAAATGGGGGTTACAAGGGTTCAATAATAACAATAAGGGGGTTAAACTAACCATAATAAAGGACTATCCTCTTAATATAGGGACTTAACAATGACTCAGGGATAATGGGAGGATCTCCTAGGAATGACCCTAGAATGAACGACGGTTTGAAATGGATGGGGCCATATTCTTGGTACTGTGAAAGTGCATCTGTGGATGTACCTACATAGGGTAGGATTACATCAGTGTTTGTTAAGGGAATCTTCTCACTGTGCATCAGTTAGTTTACAATAATGATGTAGTCCTCGTGGGGTAACATCATAATGCAGAAGACGAAGAAGGCTATTGTAGACATGGCGTACATATAACTCCGCCCGAGGAGTATATTGCAATCCAAGTGAGCATCCAAGACTTCTATGTCTATGTGGACTATATTTTTGGCTAAACATACTGAGACATTTTGGTAGAGGCCGAAGGGAGTCAAGGGACGACTGCCGTATGATCGAAGCATGATGACTAAGGGTTTTAGTTCCGGAGAACCTAACTTCTGTCAATTTTTTTTTGACATGATGCATGTGGATTCACCCTCGCCTATGACACATCAGTGGATAGTGATATTCTATAGAAATACTGGTATCTAGAAGGCGACCATGGAAGGAAGCCGAGGGGTGGCTTTGTCTAAGTCAAAATCCATTAGGCGTGTATCGTCAAGATCGATAGCACCTAACACGGAAAGTAGGGCTTTCCGTTGTTTCGGGCATGACTGCAATACTTCCAGAGCTGACATAGCAGTAGGAGATTATGCTAAATTGTCCACGATACTATAATTTACGGCTGCTTTGGAGTAGTTTCCTGCTCGCTTATTAGGTCCCTTTTCCATCTTCAACAATGGTTCTAAATGCATCTTTGAAATGGTAAAAGGTGCAGTCAGTGCACTGGTACTTATCCCTGATGCATTGGTGTCTGGTGGGGTGTCGTAATTGCAATTCCCTATTTGGAAAACATCTCTTCTCCATGAATGTAGATTTCATGGCTGCTTTTCCCAGAATTTTCTGTATTTTTCTGTTGAGTGCTAACCGTCCCTTGGTTGGGGAAAGGTTCTTGCATCATGACTGGTTGTTGGGAAGATCCTCCTTTTCCTCGGATACTCTTTAGCTTCTTCAGCTCAGGGAGATCGAGACAGTGGTGAGTATAGTGACCGTACTCACCACATATTGAACATGAATGGTTTCTTCTAAGAAGTGGCCTTTTTCTCTGCCGTTGGGCATTGCTTGGCTCCAGGTTCTTATTTTGGTTGGAGTTACCTCCAGCCTGGGATCACAATGGGAGTTGTTGGTTGCTGCCCCCCTATCTAGGGTTCCCTTTTGGCATTTTTCTGGATTTTTTCTTAACCAAGTTAGGAGGGTAGTTCTCCTAATTATATTGGTGTGGTTGGTTTTTGTACGGATGCACAAACTTCAGCTGTGTATTGTTTTGCATAAGTGGGTCATGTGCTCGGGACTGAGCGTAATGCGGTCCCGGGTTTGCACCTGACTGTTGGACTGTTGGAGGGGAGTTCTTCCATCATTGTTTATTTTTGCATACTGATACCCTTGAGCCAGAGGGTAAGGTCCTCCCTGGTGATATGCTGGTGCCCTATTGGTCAAATTTTACTGAGGCATATGATGACTTTCAAATCTGGATTGAGGCACATTCTGGGTAGAACTGTATGTGTAACCGGGGTTTTGACTGCTGCTGCTTGGGTAACCTTGGGTTAATGACCCAATTAGCCCATCTGGAGAGTTCGAAGTGCCTAGAAATTCTTGATAAGTTTGCAGGCGCGGGGCATTAGGCAGGATGTTGTAAATGTATCTTGACTGCGTATAAATCAGCTCGAGCTTATGGGATTTGCTGATTGCATCCTCTTCGGATGTGGGATTCTGCTGCACCACATCCTTTGAATTCTTTACCGTAAGAGTTTTCAAGAACAAATCTAAGAGAAGTCGGTCGTTGAGTTTAGCTTTACATAATCTGTGACGCCGCCTCCATTCATGGAGATGGTCCAAGATGTGGACGTCGGGGGTTTGTCTAAAATGAGTCAGTAATTCCATTATGGAATCATGGTGAATGGGTAACTGAAAATATGTTAGGAACACGATAGCGAGGGTGCTAAAGGTTCCATGTGAGGTTGAGGGTTGCTCCATGTACCACTTCGCGGCTACTTCTATAAGAGTGCGTTGAAATAATCTCAATCGAATAGTGTCATCAATGATACTGTTCGATGAGCACCACAGGTGAAAGGTCATGACATGATTACTTGGGTCTTCTGCTTGCTTGCCTTCGACCTTTGGTATATCCAAAGGGAGCTTCGTGGGCATGAGAGGTGATGTAGGATCGTGTGTGATGAGGTCATTCCTTAGCTTAGTTAAATCAGGTAGATTCAACGAAGCTAAGAAAGGTGACTGAGAGGTTGACACCACTGAAATGTGTGAAGACACAAAGTTCTGGTTAGAACGAGGGTTAGTCTGCGGCATACCCTGCTGTGTATTCAGTTGGCTTCCCAAATGGGACACACTCCTCTGCCCCCTAGGGGGTCATAGGGGGAGTGGTGTGTGGTGAGATGTCGGGAGACCGACTAGGGTTCCCAACTATGGCTACCTCGATAAAGGGCGAACTGATAATGGTGGCAGTGTTCCGTCTTTGACACCTGAATGGCGAAAGACCTAGAACCCCTCCTGGTAATGGGGGGAGGTCCAAAATAAGCCTGGATCGACAAGGTTCCATTGGGACCTGTCAGATGTCGCCCAAGTTTGGTTTTGGAAAAATTTGAAAGGATAGAGTCTATGATCGAAGAAAAATTCTTGTCACGTACATAAAACAGAGTGAAAAATAAATAAATTTCTCTTTAAATTAATCTGTGTGATTAAGCAATAAAAAAGTGGTTTTTGTTCGTTTGCGTATGATACTCAAAATCCTAGAAGACCTATGCGTCCTCACACACTCAAAAGTAACTAGGCCTTGAGAATATTTCTTGCGAGTGCTGGCACAATGTCCCGTAAGAGCTGGCGATGCCCCCAGTCAACTGAAGAGAATCCAACAAGGTAAGGGTAGAGGGTCTGTCACTTGCCTGCACCGTCACCTATAGGGTAAAAGTTGCCCTAGTTTTTGGCCACTAAGGAGCACCATCCCACGTGAGTGTTTGATTCTTGGGCTTCTTGGTAGTCAGCTAATAGTACCGAGTATCAGCCAGGTCAGGTAGCCCCAACTGATACTGCACGCATTGCACCTAAGCCTAACCCCCTCTGAAATGGGTCTCTGCCGCGCTCAGGTTTTCTTTGCCGTGGGCTGATAGGTGGATTTGAAGCTCCCTAAATACAAAAATTCTATCTTCCAATGTGAAGTATGATCAAGGCAGCTCATTGTATGCCTACCCCCTTGATCCTAACCTAAGCTATAAATTCTTTTGTGGCCCCTGTGGGGAGAATTTAGTGAGTTTGGTTAATTTAGTTTTAGGTGACTTTGCTTCGCTTAGTGGGTGAGTGTGTGTGAGAAAAAATTGGAAAAGAACATAGTTTTAACGTGTGGATATCGACGATCCTTTACAAAATCCCCTATTTAAACTATGTTGTATTGTTCCTAGCTCAAATGGAAAACATGTGTGGATAATGTGCCACTTTCAGTTTCTCCTAGTTAATCTATGTGAATAACTATAGGGAGATGGCGAATTGTGAATAGGGAGCATTCATATGCTTACCTAGGATCACCGGAGGGTGCAAAGGTAGCAGATATTTCTTTCTCTTCTATAAAAAATTCAATCCTAGTCCCGAAATTCCTAGTGCAAAATTGAACTAAACCAAAAAATTTTACACTAAAAAAGAAAACTAGCTATGCATGCGTGGTCTTGGGCCACTTACTTGGGTTATTTATATAGGTGTGTAAGTACTAAAGTTTGCAAAACATAAATTTTTCGGAATGCAAGTTACTTTCCCCCCCTACTTAAACTATGTGTGAACTTTGCAAAAATCAACTTGAAGTAAAACTGACACTAAGCCTACAAAAAGCAGCTAAAAGTGAGTTTTAACAAGATGCGGGGTACCAAAACCAGTGCTGGTAGGTGTATTAGGGGCTACCAAGCACCTTACAAGCAGGAAAAAATAGAAACTAGGGAGAAATTTCTCATTCTGTAATTTGCGCACAAAAGGCTGAAACAGGTGCGCACTCTCGGCACGGGTTAGCTCTGAACACGTGCCCTGCGCGTCTGTGAGGAAAAAATGCACGTAAAATCCTGTAAATAAAATTTTTAGGAGCTGATATTCTTCATTCTGTCACCTGGGATGAACTTGGGGTTGCAAGAGAAATCAGGGGAAATTCAACTCCACTCCACAACATAGACAAAGGTCTCCTGCAAAAGAAGTTACAACCACATAAACTTGGGAATAAAATGTTAGTGGAGTCACCAATCTTGTTGTGGTGTGTTTGGTGCACGTATATACGAAATCACACAATTTTAAGGGATGTGGTTTACCCCATTAAAATATTGGTAACAGGCAGAGAGAAGTGGAGTCAATAAGCATACTATATAGATGAAAAAACATGCAAATGTAAACTAAAAAATAAACATAAATAAACAGAAGCTCTGAATGAGTCAAATGACAACAATAATGAAAATGGTGGCTCTAGGCCCCTCTTATTGAGCACTGGTAGTAAGAAGAGTGATACTTTACCCTCTTTCCAAAGGGCCCCTAGACAATGGTTCTAAGTCCCGATGCAAGGATGTTTTTATCCCAAGTTTTCCTTGGTGCAATCTCCCTCTCTCTCTACTTTGTGGATTGAACTTGTTGGGTGGCCAACAATTGAGTTCCCTCTGTCTTCAGCTCTGGGTCACACATTGGTGGTATTTCTTGGGAAATTCTGGCCAGCATAACAATGTGATCATCCATTCTTCATCTCATGGTGGCTTTATATAGGAGATTTCAAATCCTCCTTCCCTCTCTTGGTACATGGAGGATGGTGACCCAAGAGAGGGCTATTATTCATTTGTGTGCTCTAAATATTCCATTGTGTGCTCACATATTGTCTAAGGAGGCATTGGTGGCTGTCCTTAGGCGGCTTCAAGTAAGGAGTGACTTGTCCTTTGCCTTTTGTGGTCCCGGATAGTGACATTTTGCCACTCTCAGGAATACGTGCATATCGAGAAAAAAGCTGCGCAGAAGGCGATCTTCTCGAAGGGTAATGCGCGCAAATAACATTTATGACCAGTTCAAATTTGATTTTCGTCAAACCTTTAATATTTTTAAATACTTTATGGATTCTGTAATGTCTTCCAGCCTTGTAAATCCTTTGGCTTGACATTAATTAATGTCATCTTCTATTGTACGATTTTCCAGTGTTAACGACGAGTATCTCCTATGGGGGAAACTTCCAACTTCATTTCAATTTCCAGAGCTTCGACTTGAGTTTCTATCTTCTATTGTGTCAAGGGTAAATTGATATGTGAAAGCAGCGTAACTGTAAACCATTTTTTTATGCTGCTCTAGAGGTATGTTAAAGCTCACTTGTCCCATTAACACCTTGAATATTAGATCCAACACCCAAACATACTCATTAGTCATATAGTTGATTTTCGTAAGCTCAGTGATGCACTGTGACTCAAAATTTCATTCTTGAATTATTATATCAACGCTTTATTAATATCATCCAAAAAATCAACTTGATTATTTGAAAACTTCATGTACCATGTCAACCCTCTTTCTCACGACGTTGTAAGGACTTGTTCCTTCTTTATATCTTCATCACTAATCTGTTTTGTTTTCCATACTTATTTATTTAAAACCCATAACTACTCTAGATCCTCTGATCCAAGTCCTTTAAAGACAAGTAGTTTGATATCATCAACCATTCTTCTTTTTGGATGGGGATGGGACTCAGGAGGGGGAGGGGGAGGGGGAGGGGGAGGGGGAGTAGGGGGTTAGGGGGACTAGGTGGATGTGAGATGCTAAGTTCTTCCTGACATCAAATAGGATTTGAATTTGGAAACTTTTTAGGTTGGAATGGGGTTGACCACAGAGTTACCCCTGGGTTTTTTGGGTAGTTATCTTCTTTGTCGCTTTCAGATTCACTTAGGAGTGGACTATAACTAGTCTCAATATTGGTCGAGGTATCTACTCTATACCTTTTTCCACTTCTAGTTTTTCCAGTATTCAACTCATATTTATTTATTCCTCCAAATGTAAGTAACTAATAGTCTGACTGCATCTATAGGACTCCATTTTCACACAAACGCATCTTAATCCAATATTTCAAAGAATGTAGATAATTACATTAGACTCCTATGAAGAATATTCATTCTGCTTCACTGTAGGACACATTCGAGTCTATAGCGAACTTAGTAATGAATCCACACAAGATGCTATCAATCTATAAATCAACAACCCTTGAGATATTATTTTTAGTACACTTGAGTTGTTGTATCGGCTACATTGTATGTTCATTTTTATTAAACTAATCCTTTCTTTTAGTGGACCTCAAAACCCACTCATATAATTAACCATGGAATGATCCAAAGAAAATTTCGTACTGCTATGTAAAAAGATATTGCAACCATGCTTCATATGTAAGACGTGGGTTTTTTTTCTCTTGATCTAAAAATTCCTGTTTCTTATGAAATACCCAATCTTGAATTTCCTTCTTCAATGGGTGCCATGTCCACATATCCCTCAAAAATATCTCGGTCTCGAAAACAAAAAAATTTATTGTCTTGGTTGGGCTTGACCCAGGTTCAACTTATGCACACACCAAAAAAACCCTCAATCACCGACCCTTTTCACAATGACCTGCAAGCAGATTGCAGTCTCACCTGAGGTGACTATAGGTGGTTGCAGAACCAAGTTTCTACAGTCTTGATGGATTGCACGACATGGAGTTATTATTATTTTCGGTGTTTATCTTATAACATACAAATATTTACTACGTTGTATAATATTAAAAGTTACTTCTCCATACACAATAATTCAAATAAAACTGTATTAATATAACATAAGACTGTAACAACTACTTCACATAAACAAGTTTCAAGCAAATGTAAGAATGCATAAAGACACATAATTTTTGCCAATTTTTTTTTTCTTTATTAATATGGATATTTTCGGTACATTCAACTCTTCGACCTATGCACACAACTATAGGTGGTTTGCCCACTAAGTTGCATACTCTTCCAGGGTGTTTGTGCACTTAGTTGTAGAGCCTTTCCTTAACTACAAAAGACATGTACAAATTCGCCTGAGACCATCACAATTTAATGTCATCATTCCATGATCTTCTTTGATGAAGCATTACATCTCTTTATATAACATTAAATTGCTACAAAACCATGGTCCATGTACCATGGGCTCAACAAAACAATCAAATAAAACCTTGATACCCGTTACAAAATTAGGGGCCTCGACCAACCCTAAGCCCCTTTTTTATCATGCAATGTATCAAAATTATGTCATTTTGCGGGGTAATTCATATTCTGCTCCTCAAAACACAGAGCTTTCACCAAAATGTAGGCCAATTTGGGTTGCGCCCAACACTTTTAAAGCCAATATCCTATATGTGTTGACCTTTCCTACTCATTAACTTGCTTTGATGTCTAAGCTAAAATGAACCAATACATGAATAAATATATACATTCATGTTGGATACAGGTGAAAAAAACCGTCTTCTTCTAAATTTTTTTTCTTATGTTCTTCAACTACCAGTGGCCATGCCATTTTTCTTGTAAATTTTACTTTTTTGTTTCTAGTTTGAGATAAATATCTTCCTTAGGATTATTCCTTCTAAATGTGAGATTTCATTATCCACTTAATAGTGCATGTCCATCTAGATTCTACTTAATAGTGCATTTATTCTTCAATGCAACCTTTAGTTTCCTTTTCGAAAATGTTCCTCTTTACCATTTGCATTGCTCTCAGTCCCACTTCTAGAGCATTGACTTTGAAATTTTGTAATCAAGAGTGATTCCACATGATTAATGATGCAACGTTCCAACACCCACAACTAGTTTGTTAACACTATCATGTTCTGGAACAACGAGTTCCAATATCCATTGTTTATGGTGTTCTACTTGTGGTGTTCTACTCCATAATGCTCTTTATTTAACTATGCAAATTATATCATCGATGTTAAACACATTCACTTATCCATTCAAGTACATCAAATATGAATTTTATTTATTCTTAAAAAAAATCCATTATGCTTAAATACTCCATCAATGTCTTTAAATTAGATTTTTCATGACGATCTCAATGTTTTTCTATCATAACATTGGTGTAAAAATTAAGAAATGAAGTGACCATAGAAAAATTATCTATTCTATTCAATCAAAGAAATGTATAAGATTGTTTAACTGACCTTAATAAAATAGCTCTAAAATTTGTTATAAATGCATTAGTAGAGATAATTGATTAATATGCTTTAACCAAAATAGCATGAAGTTTGGAAGTATAAAAAATTGTTGATAACATGTGTGGGTGTCTTAGCATTGTAGGCTAAGTTTTCAATTTGAAAATATTAATAAAAATAACCTCAACCCAACCCATTCCGAGAAAATATGTACAAAATTCAAATATAAAATAAAAGTAGGTAGATGTGCAATAAGGCAAACAAAAGAGTGGAGAAGGATATAATTTTAAAGAAACACATAAATACTAAAAGGAAGGATTCAACATGGGATTACAGAGGATTCCTTTATATGAATGGCCCTAAATGAGATCCATACGAACCTTAACTGATTTTATATTACAATTCGAACATATAACATGAATATCAATTGTTAGTCTTTGCCTAGCCACTATAGGTTTCACTATAGTGCATTGAATTGGAATTATTTTGTTTTGTTTTTTAATTTTAACCAAAGTTTCAGGAAATTTCTTAATATTTCTATTTTATGGTAATTTAGGAAATGATTTTCTAATTTTCTAGAAATATTTTTTCTAATTTTTGATTTGTTGAGAAAGCATTCCTTAGGGGAGGGAATTTTATTTTCCGTATTTACAATTCATTTAAAATATAAATTTTTTTTATTTTTGTGAGTGGGCATTCCTTTAGTAAATGTTATGAAATTTACGCTGCCCAACTATGCCAAAATTGACAAGGTTGCAGGTAACAAATATGCAGTTAACACTAATATTATTATGCTATTGTTCTTCCCAATTAATCCCACAACTAACAGGGTTCCGGGTCCTTTAAGTGAGCTAAGTGGCTGAACAACTGTTGCTTTCCTTTCTCTTGTGCGGAGTACAGAGATTTGATTGTGAGGAAAGCTACACATAAGAAAAGATCTAGATATCCTTCATGGCCTGAAAAAATTCAAAGATATACCATAAAATTTATCGATCTTTCCAATTATTATCAATGTTGAAGGAAAAAATACCTGGTTGGCATCATGGACCAATGGATTCAAAGCTACACATAAGAAAAGATCTAGATATCCTTCATGGCCTGAAAAAATTCAAAGATATACCATAAAATTTATCGATCTTTCCAATTATTATCAATGTTGAAGGAAAAAATACCTGGTTGGCATCATGGACCAATGGATTCAAGACAAAACAGTTGTTGTTTCTCCAAATGGGTAGCACTAGTACCAAAACACACTACTACACGTGGGGGTGTTTTAAGACAATATTTAAGACAATTTTCCAGTGAATTGTCTTAATTAGAGACACAAATAAAATTGTGTATCATCTTAAATATTGTCTTTAAGCGGGTCTCTCAAAATTAGTGTCTCAAACAATTGTCTCAAAATTAGTGTCTCAAAAAATTGTCTCTTTAAAGACAATAGAGGACACATATTATTATTGTCTCTATAAAGACATAGGCATTATTGTCTTTTAAGAGACAATTTCATTTGTCTCTCTAGAGACAATTTCATTTGTCTACAATTTGTCTCTATAGAGACACTTTCATTTTTGTCTTTGTAGAGACAATAACATTTTTATCTCTATGGACAATAGCTAAGATCAAAAATTTATTGTCTCTATAGAGACTATATGTCCATAATTCAAACTATTGTCTCTCTAGAGATGATATGAAAAAATATTTTAAAAAAAATAAACAAATCATTTTAAATGTTATTTTAAGGTGGTTTCAACATTTCAAGTTCCCAAATAGTGACTTTAATTATCTTAAATTTCTGTTTTTTTTATGGAAAGAAAGAATAAATTCCATTTTTTTTAAAGTTAATAGTAGTCATTTTAAATCTAAGTGAATTTTTTTTTTTCCAAAACTTAACAATTCCGGAAAGCAACCTTGAAAATAATAAGGCATCACACTTATATTCGCTGAAATAAATTCATGTCATTGAATTTGAACATGCAAGGTCCTCATTTGGAACTTCATTTCATGACTATTATGAGACAAAAGAAAAATTTACAATATTTATCCATCTTACAAGAGAGTTTAATCTCTGACATATAAATTGAAAAGGTTGAATCGCATTAAATGTTGGAAAAATAAATTCACATCCAGTGGTTAGCTCCACTGTTTCAACACCTTTGTATAATTGGAATTGGCTTCCTTGATAACAAAAATAGAAAAAATGTATCTTCATTCAAATGTACAATTTATTTCCCAATTTACACTTAATTTCAGTGTTGTCATAACATAGATCTGTGTTCAATATCAACCTCGAATCAGTTAAATATCAGAGATCGGAACTAGCAGCTCCCAGATTTCCACCATAGAGTTTTGCTGCAAATGATCCGTATCCACACGAATCGGAATTGGAGAGCACCTCCTAGTGGCTTTTGTATGTCCCACACAACCCCATGGTTGGGTGTCATATAACGCCACCCAGAAGTATCCACCTACAAACACATCACAAGTGAAAAACTAATTAGCATATTAGTTTTCTAAATGCACTTTCAAAAATTAATGGCATCGACTAATCTACCTGAGAAACATCCATAGAAACTATGTCTGTCTGGTCTCCTTGGTACAGAAATTGCATAAAAAATTGGAAAAGTTTTATGAATAGGTAGCAAACAAAGGAATACATGACTAGAAAATTCCCACAAAGATTTTGTGGTTCTAGACAATCTTATCAATGTTATGTTTATTGTTTTTTTTGTGACATGTATAAGAATCTGTTTTGTTGAAAGAGAACAACCTCTATGAGGAAGTCCAGAGGGAAATATTCCAAATACACCATGTCAAGCTGTGAAGTGGAAATACCAACTATTACAAATTGAACTAGATTGGGTTGGAATAACAGGAGAGCTCCACTTAAATGGAGAAACAATTTATTTGAAAATGCGCGTGGTGCCAAACTGTAGAAATTCTTGGGAACTGCTGCAATATTACACAAAAACAAATGGAACTCTCATGGACAAGAATCTATGAATAGTTTCAATGCTGGAAGTATGATGTAGGGACATCGTTAGTTGCTTTCTACAAGTTTAGAAGTGTCACGTAGGAGTTTGATTTTATGAAATTAGTTGTATCTGAATAATGGATTTTCTTTGCTGCCAAGTGGAGCTCGAGATCATTTGGAGGGTTGAGAGTCATCCAACATGTAAGAACATGTATGTTTTAGTTTAGCAAATAGTGGTTGATTTTATTTTATTCTATTTTAGTTAATAGATCCTATTTATGTGGATCTAGATTGAAGCAATTTTTTCGTCTTTGCATTCCTGTAATTCAAAGTAGAAGGCGATGTGTATCATCAGACGTGTGTGGAGAGAATGGATCTAGAATTTGAGCAAAATTGACTCTTTCTATTTCCTAACTCCAAGTTAATAAAATATATTTTGTAAATATTAGATTTCTTTTTGTTTTACTATTGTTGGGAAAATAGGATAATAGGAAAAACAGAGTAGGTACTCTGTACGTGGGAAAAATAATCCTTGTTCTCTTCTATGTAGCCTATTCTCTTTGCAAAGTGTTTCGTATGAATTTTTTACAAAAAAATTGCTATGCATAGTTCTATTGGTCCATAACATTGTATATGAACTGCGTTGGATTTCTGGGTGTGTATGTCAATGTCTCAAACTCCTCTTTCATTCCAGGGAAAGAAACAGAGGCCATCACAGTGACGTTTCCCCTGCCTCCCAAATTCATCTTCTATCCATTCTTTCTTCTTAAGAAAAAGTTACTGTTAGCACCCATAAGCCTTCCAACTTTGGCAGCCATGATGTCTTAAAAAAATAATCAGCAGACCTACAAACAAAGCTTGATGCCCAGCTCAAAATCGAATCTAACCCTCTGGATTCCAGATGGGTGTAAAAAATCCAGTTACTGCCCTCCAAAAAAACTAAATCTAATAGCAAGGATTGTTGCAGGTATAGGTATCAGAGCACAAGGTAAAAATAAAATGACGGGCCTGTAAGAAAAGAAGGCAGACATGAATTTCTTTGGTGGGAAAGCTCAAGTATATATAAGAATCCAAAACCCACCTTGAAAAGCCACTTCATAGGCCAGGTTCCAAGTAGTCCCACCCTTTGGCAACCAAATAAAGTCAGGAAATCAACGACAGAGAGGTGGGCCCAAAGCTTAAAGGATAACTTCTTCTTAGAAAAACAAAATGTGTGGCCAATGGGATCCACTACCATTATTGAAGGCAATCTTCACATAAAACACGGCGGTTCGGATCACACCACCATACTCTCTTACACGAGCATCACCACATTTTAAAGGAGATTAATTATCACCAAATACAATAGATAGTCCTACAAATATCATTTCTCTTTTATTCATGAAGAACTATGAAAGTGTGGAAACATGGTTTTAACTTTTAAATATGCAATATGTCAATAAGCACTATGCCATATTTGTAGGGCTTGCCTAATAGCATGCGCTACACCCAATGCCATCCTTGTAGAGATCGTAACTATCAGCTTCCAGGTTGCCACCATAGAGTTTTGCTACAAATGATCTGTATCAACACAAATCGGAACTGGAGAGCACCTCCTAGTGGTTTCTATATGTCCCACATAGCCCCATGGTTGTGTGTCATATAATGCCACCCAGAATTATCCAATTACGAACACATCACAAGTGACAAAATAATTAGCATATCAGTTTTCTAAATGCACTTTCACAAATTAATGGCATCGACTAATCTACCTGAGAAACATCCACGAAAACTATGTCTTTCTGGTCTTCTTGGTATAAAAATTGCACAAAAAAATGGAAATGTTATATGAATATGCAAGAAGCAAAGGAAAATATGACTAGAAAATTTCCACAAAGAGTTTGTGGTTCTAGACAATCTTAACAATGTTATTTTTATTTACGTTATGTTTATTCTTGGTTTTTGTGACAGGTATAAGAATCAGTTTAGTTGAAAGAGAACAACCTCTACGAGGAAGTCTAGAGGGAAATATTCCAAATACACCATGTCAAGCTATGAAGTGGAAATACCAACTGTCACAAATGGAATTATATCGGGTTGGAATAATATGAGAGCTCCACTTAAATGGAGAAGAAAGTTATTTGAAAATGCGCGTGGTGCCTAACTTTAGAAATTCTTGGGAACTGCTACAATGTTACAGAAAAACAATGGTTCAATGGAACTCTCATGGACAAGAGTCTATGAATAGTTTCAATGTTGGAAGTATGATGTAGGTACATTGTTAGTTGCTTTCTGTTGGGTAGGGATGCGCTTGGTCTTAGTTTTTGTTCTTAATAGTGATGGAAAATATAGGATGCAAATATAAAACCATTAAAATCTCCAAAAATCAATTAATTAAGAAAAACCATTTTACTTACCAGAATTTTTATAATAGTATATCTAATTGGTATATGTTAAAGCCATGATCTGTTTACATAATTATAACTCATCCAATCTCATTAATGGTTCTCATTTGGATAAATTCTCCGGCTCTTGGGGACTCAGGTAGGGATGCCCTTGGTCTCAGTTTTTGTTTTTAATAGTGATGGAAAAAATAGGGTGGCAATATAAAGCCGTTAAAATCTCCAAAAATCAATTCATTACTCATCTGCTATTTTGGGATGGTGTTCTCTTGGGTTTGGAAAGTGTTGTTGAATGGCAGGTAATCCATATAACCATAACCCTCTTCTGCAGTGACACTGAAATGGAGATCAATCTTAAAAAATCATTGTTTCATCAACAAGTGGTTAGCCCACATACACTTATGGAGATCCAGTCCTTCTTACCATTGCATACTATCTCTCTAGAAAATGGTTTCAAGTATTAATTTATTTTTATCAAGCCTAAAAGCTACCATTTAGAGGACTAGAAGCGGATGATAAAAAGAGTGGAGCATAAAATTAATTAATAGTGCAACCACTGGCTCTCTCTTGGAGGTATATTGATCCTAGCTAATAAAAATATTGGAAACATTCCGGTCTATTGGTTTTCCGTAACTAAAATCCCCTCATTAGACAATTGATCTTTAACTTTCTGTGGGATGGAAAATTCAGTAAATAAATTATACATCTCAAAAACTAGTTCTTTCTTTCTTAGCCTAAAAGTCTAGGTGGTTGGGTATAAATTTTTTTTCCTGGTTTTCCAAAGCTCTGGCTTTAAAAAACTTGTGGAGAAGCCTTTTTGGAGAGGACTTTGGAGTCAGATCATAATTGAAAAATATTTAAAAAGTTTGTCAATGATAGACTGGATTAGACTAAAGGCTTTTAAACATTATAAAAGAGGCTCCATAGTCTGGAAACGGCTCATGGTCACCTTCCCCAATCTTTACAAATTATTTGTGTGGAAATTAGGAGATGGAGAGAAAGCCATCCTTTGCAAAGACCCTTTTATCGGTGGTGAACTAGTCTACAAGCTATATTTTATAGGTGGTGAACTAGTCTACAAGCTATCTGCTGACCTAAGACAATGTCTATATTCCAATGGTCTATTATACTTGCACAACATAAGGAATACTTCCCCATCCAGCCTTCAAAAAACTACTAGTGAACCTCAGATGAGCTTGGACTGTCATGCGCTCTTGCCATGGAATGGAATTCTTTCACAAAATAATTAAACCTCAAAAGGGTGTGGCCTACCAATTTCAGCCTATGAAGCAATAGCTCATACTAAGATAACAACCAATGATAAATGGTGGAATGAGCTCATTCAAACCTAATCTTTATTTTTGCTGCAAATGATCTGTATCCATAGGACAATATATAGATCGTAAGTGGGAGAGGTGATGGTCAAATAATTCCCCAAATTTCCAACTAACCCGTAGTTGTATTTTCCAAATGTGCCCGAGCGCAACACTTCTAGACCATTCAATGATTCAGATCATAACAGTGCTTGATTTGATTAACATGAGGTAAGTTATACATTTTATAAAGTCAATTGTTTGACTTGTATTATTATCTATGAAATTTCTGAAATATTCTAGAATCTGTAATCGCTGAGTTTTCAAAAATAGAACTTACAGTGAGCCAACCGTGAAAGGTTCTTTGTGGATGTTGATTGTTGGTATTTGTTGTAGTATGCCATCATCAAATTGTTCATGGAACAACTCTGCCCTGGTGACATAATAGTCCATTTTCCATAACTTCATCAAATATTGTTGCAACATTGATATTTAAATTTCATCTCTAAGTATAAGAAAACGAGTAACTTACAGAGTGATTAGAAAACACTTCAGAGTTAGAAAATAGGGTAGAAACTATTAGAAACACAAGTTTGATTTATTTTATTGTTATTTAATTCAAATTCAGATAACACATTCCACTGAAGAATTCAACAAACCTGTAACTAATGATGGCAGGTCCATGCAATTAGATCTTTTCCTCCTGCATAGTGATTGAATGGTAGTGCTACCTTGTACACTGTATGATCAAGAAGATTTTTTTTTAATATAGCTATATCCATAGAAGTGAGTGAGGCACTCTGTAATGGGATATATTTAATTGTTAAATATGGGAGAGATGCCCCAATTGCAAGAGGAAGCTGAAGCATAACTGATGGAAAATTACTAAATGAGGAAGCTAAAGGAGAACTTCACACTAAAAGAGGAGCAAGTGGCCCAGACAATGATGATGATGCCAAGGAGGATGAGAGTGACATATATGACAGTCGTGAAAGCTTCTTTTGAGCATACAACTCATATAAGGCAAGAATGCCTTGACATATTGGCCATTCCTCTTTTTAGATGCAAGCAACTTTGCTTCACACTCATGCAAAGGACTATTTATGAGGTTTCCTGCTAAAAAAAATCATATATCGGAACTATTTACTCATAATACAACTATTCCCAACACTGAAATGTCAGATGATATGAAAGAAATCAGCAAAGTCGTATTTCCTTTGGGATTTAAGGGATGCAAATACAAAGAGATATATTTAAATGCCTGTGAGACTGCATCGTCATAAATCTTAAGGTAAGCCCAAAAATTGTACAAAACATACAGGAAATATTTATTGTAACTCTTATTTTTGTTGAATCTTTATAATAATATAGTGATTAGGGATCAAGTAAATCATATACTAATCTAACCAAAAAAAAATTACAATGTAGTGATTAGGGATTAGGTAATTCATGCACTAATTAAATAAAAATATTTTACATGGTTTGCCACAAAATCACCATAGTTAAGAATATTGTGTTGAATTATAGGATTGCAGAGTTCTTTGAGCATGGGTTGATGTTGATAGAATATCCTATCTGTTTCCCAGCCTTGTTGGAAAGGCATCTTTCCTAAAATGGCTGATCTAGTAGGCGGGAAGGAATGTCAAGCATTCTAAGCAAAATATGGTGCATAGAAAAAATTCACAAGATTGCCGCTAATCAATTCCAATTGTGAAAACTAATAAATTTTTAGATCAAAGTTGGATATGCAGATCTTATTCAGAATGGCTATATTTAGGAGAGACAGATTCCCTTGAGACCAGAGCCAAACTAGGCATGATTGTCTTCCTCGCTTACATACAGAAGGGGGACCATTTGATTGCCCTATGGCTCCACAATTTCTAAGCATGCACTACCCAAAGATTTACTTTCATCAAGCTTCCATTTAGACATTAAAAATAACAAAGCAACACGGAAGAATTTAATATATTAAGATAGCTATATCCATCCAACAATCAGGATAAACTAAATTTTAATTGAGTTTGAGCTATTTTTAACCTTGGAAAAAACAAGACAAAATTGCAGATCCATTTGATCACCATAAATAGAATAATTCTAGAGAAACCAATTTCAATTCATCTCTAGAGTGGAAATGAACTGAGACACTATTAAATATTTGACAGCAAAAAAGGAAATATGCAGGTCAATCCGATATTCGCAAAAGCAACAATCTTAGACTTACCGACTTCAATTCCCATTACTGCGATTCCATTGTCGTGCACATTAGGAAAGGCCTCTATTCCTTGGACCAAACCTGTACACGCAATTTTAAAATTGGTGCAGTTGCATCTAATACGATCTACCCAATTACCTACAACATCTAAAACATTTATGTAAAACACCAAGTAAAACTGAGAAGTTGCCCAATAAAGGAGGGTTATAGTAAATGACATAGCCCATCCAAATTTTACATTATCTCCTGCATCATAGCAGTGTCCCTTCAAATATACCCGCAAAATAATTGAAATGGAAGACATTAGAGGAGAGCATGAGCCATTTAATTGCATCAATTCGAAATAAAGTTAATTATTCTGCTTTGTTAGCATTGTGGGCATTACGTTTCATAAACTGCCATCGTAAAGGCCAGAGTCTCTAGAGTTTAAGTGAACTAAGACACTATTAAATATTTGACAGCAAAACAAGGAAATATGCAGGTCAATTCGATATCCACAAAAGCAGCAATCTTAGACTTATCGACTTCAATTCCCCTTTCTACGGTTCCATTGTTGTGCACATTAGGAAAGGCTTATTTTCCTTGGACAAAACCTGTACACGCAATTTTAGAATTGGTGCAGTTGCATCTAATACCATGTACCCAATTGGCTACAACATCTAAAACACTTATGTGAAACACCAAGTAAAACTGAGAAGCTGCCCAAGAAAGGAGGGCTACACTAAATGACATGGCCCATCCAAATTTTACGTTATCTACTGCATCACAGCAGTGTCCCTTCAAATTTACCCGCAAAATCATTGAAACGGAAGACATTAGGGGAGAGCATGAGCTATTTAATTGCATTAGTTCGAAATAAAGTTACTTATTCTGTTTTGTTCGCATTGTGGGCATTACGTTTCATAAACTGCCATCGGAAAGGCCAAAGTCTCTAGAGTGGAAATGAACTGAGACACTATTAAATATTTGACAACAAAAAAAGGAAATATGTAGGTCAATTCGATATCCACAAAAGCAGCAATCTTAGACTTACCGACTTCAATTCCCCTTTCTGTGGTTCCATTGTTGTGCACATTAGGAAAGGCCTCTATTCCTTGGACCAAACCTGTACACACAATTTTAGAATTGGTGCAGTTGAATCTAATACCATCTACCCAATTGGCTACAACATCTAAAACACTTATGTAAAAGACCTAGTAAAACTGAGAAGCTACCTAAGAAAGGAGGGTTACACTAAATGACATGGCCCATCCAAATTTTACGTTACCTCCTGCATCATACAAGTGTCCCTTCAAATATTGTTGGGAAAATACTGAGAGGGGGGGGGGGGGGTGAATCAGTATATAGAGCTGACTGAAAACTTTTTAGTTCTCCTTTCTCTTAAAACCAAATGCTACATTACTGAATCCAACTTGTATGTCCAGAGATCTTATTATGTCTTTACATAGATCATTGCATAATTCATTCATCAGATGTTTAGTAAATAGTAAACATGAACAGAACAAACCATCAAACACAAGAAACACATATGAACACCAATATTTAAGGTAGAAACCCAATTCGGGAGAAAACCACCACTGCTGTTATCTCAGTCTTCAATATTTATTATATAAAGAAAACTTCTTACAATTTATGCTGGCGCAGACTTATACCAGCACGCAGGCACCCACCTGTAGAAAGGCTACAACCTTTTCTCGTTTACCAGCTACCACTGGAAGGGAGCCACAACCCCCCTCACTGAAGGCTTCAACCCTCAGCACCACTGCGGACCAAGTTTCATCAATTTTCATACTGGATCCACCAGTTTCCACACCACCTACCTTGCAGGCCACCAGATTTATTCATTTTCTTAAGTACACTTGCACTAGTTCTTCATGATTTCGTTAGTCGATCAAACCAGTGATTCATCATCGTCAAATAATTATATCCATGGGTGCATCATAGATTCAGATTTATCAATTAAGAACAGAGTTCGTCCATGCAGATATTCCTTAGAATTTTTTTTTTTTTTTTTTCATTCACCACCCTTACGCATGCACACCCCGTACTATCATCCTCTTCGCCTTATATAGTTTAACCCTTATCAATACCACGAGTAAAAACCATTCAACCGCTAATGGTATTTAGTTTACCCCACATGCTTCTTTGATTTCTTTTTAATTTATTTATCAATTTGAAGAAATTGACAAATAAATATATTTACAACTTTGAACTGAACTTTAGGATTAAAGTTACAACCCTTCGCACTTTAGAGAAATATCAAACGCTTTCAAACAATTAACCTTGTGATAAAAATTTGACCCCCGGGCCCACATATAGTCAATAACCAATCAAATATGCGCATGGTACAATAAGTAAACTTCGCGCAAGTCCAGCGTCTGATCACCGTTAGATAGCAAGCTTCAAGATTAATGGCATATATGCATATCACTCAACCTCCGATGCCAAACGTTAACGTGCGTTGGCCCGCCGTACTTTGGTTAATCTTCGTGCATCTTCCTCATACGACCACCGTCCGATGGCTTCCCTCCAGATCAACGACGCACAACAATATCGCTGGGCATCCTGGGTCGAACTATAACGCGCGATGGCGCGCAGTGACAAGCGGTTTTGTGGAGTTGTACAGGGACGCGTGTCGAGCACTCTATGGAATCGCTCCCTAACTAAGAAATATCGCTTGCTCCGCATAGGTGGTGCGATGAAAACCATAAATCGCCTTTACTGTTCACTCGGTCACAGTTCCGCTCTTCCACACAGGGTTCCCTCGCACTTCCTTTTGTTATGTTCTACCTCTTTCCTTCCAGGTTCCGTTCATGATTCCAAAGGGTTAGTCTGGGTTTGCGCTATCCTTCGTACTTAGTTAACTCTGGTCTATCTTCGGCAGGATTTCCAATAAATAAAGAACAAATGTAGTTCTCTTCCGACGGGATTTTCACTACCATTAGGATAGAATTAGTTATACGCAAGCTTCCTCTATGAGGGGAATGAATTCAACAGAGTTTGTTCGAATAATTCGAGAGAACCAATGGACGATATTTCCTCACAAACATCAACTCGAGACAATTCAATGTCATTCTATCTTCAATTCTGCACTCTACTTCTATTCACTATCTCTGCGTTGTCTGCTGCCTCAGTACCTTATCTGCCTTGCTTCCTCTTTGCTTCTTTTCTCTTTCTGCTATCTCTCTGTTACTATCTCTGCTTCTTGTCTAATGCTGCTCCTTGCTTCTCTCTTTGCCTTGTTGCTGTTCAGATGCTCCTTCTTTGCCAATTCTTTTGCCATCAATGAAAACATTTCCAACAATCTCCCCCTTTGGCATTGATGGCAATACTCTTCCTCTGATTGTCTTCATAGAAGCCCCCGTTTTTTCTTTTCCCCCCCCTTTGACATCAATGGCAAAGATTTGATCAAGATCCTTTGAATCGACAATACCATGGTCCCCCTGAGATCATGCTGTATCTTAAAACAAAAATGACTTATAAATGCCAACAATGCATCCTTTTCATATGACCAATGCTCCCCCTTAGCTTGTGCATTCAAAGATGCCCAATAGCACCTCACAACAAATTTAATCTTCTGTATTTAAGTGGATCTAATCTTATGCATGGCAGAGACTACTCCTAGTTTCTGTCTGAGATATTCGAACGCTTCCCTGGGTAGAGGTTTGGTAAATATATCAACAACTTATACTTTGGAGGGAACATACTCCAATTTCATTTTTTGTTCAAGCACTTGTTCACGTAAGAAGTGATATTTGATGGGAATGTGCTTGGTTTTGGAATGCATAACAGGATTCTTTGAGATACTGATGGCACTTGTGTTATCACACATAATGGATATAGGAGGTGAACATTTGATTTGAAAGTCTTGTAAGGTTTGCGTCATCCAGAGAAGTTGAGTGCAACATGATGCGGCAGCCACATATTCTACTTCTGCTGTAGATAAGGCAATAGAGCTTTGCTTCTTCTTTGAACAAGATCTTTTATCGGGGCCCCATATAGGGTGCACCACCACTAGTGCTTTTCCGATCATCGGCACTTCCAGCCCAATGCGGATTAGTGTATGCATGAAGAGTAAGATCAACAGTTGCTTTGGATACCATAGTCCAAAGTCTTGAGTTCCTTGTAGATATTTGAATATTCTTTTCTTGACTGAAGGTGAGACTCTTTTGGTTAGCTTGGGGTCGTCCAACAATCCCAAGCGCATGCATAATGTCTGGTCTTGTCGAGTGAGATAAAGTAGACTTCCTATCATAGATCTGTGTCTGGTTGATTCTTTGTGGGAGAATATCATTATTGAGATTACATCCGGTTATCATTCGTGTACTTACAGGTTTGCAATCTTCCATGCCATACTTCTTCAGGATTTGCTTGAGGTATTTTTCTTGTGATAAGAATATGCCATTTGTTGCTTGTTGCACTTGCAAGCCAAGAAAGAATGTTAGTTCCCCAAGTAAAGAAATTTCAAATTCTTGCTGCATATCAGAAGCAAATTTCTGACTCATAGACTCTTCATTACTTCCAAAAATGATATCATCAACATATACAACCACAATCAATAGTTTGTTATTTTCAGTTTTTGTGTATAAGTTGCTATCAGCAGACCCCTTTGAAAATCATTGTTGATGAAGATATTTGTCAAGACGATAATACCATGCCCTTGGAGCTTGTTTGAGACCATATAGAGCCTTTTTAAGTCTACAAACAAGATTTTCATTATTTCCAAAAATGAATCCTTCTAGTTGTTCTATATAAACTTCTTCTTCTAGATCTCCATTGAGAAACACAAATTTAACATCCATTTGATAAACTTTGATTTTTTGGAAGCTTGAAAAAGCAATAAACATTCTTATGGCTTCAAGTCTAGCTACAGGAGCAAACATTTCTTCAAAGTCTATACCTTCTTGTTGAGCATACCCTTTGCAAACAAGTCTAGCTTTATTTCTTATAACATCCCCATTCTCATTTAACTTGTTTTTGAATATCCATTTAGTTCCAATGACATTTTTGTCATGAGGTCTTGGTACTAATTCCCAAGTGTGATTCTTCTCAATTTGATCAAGCTCTTCATTCATGGCTTGAATCCAACATTCATCTTTGCAGGCTTGACTAACATTGTGTGGTTCAATAGTGGACAAAAATTCCAGATTGCTAGAAGATCCCACAAGAGTCCTTCTTTTTTGTACACCTGATCCCTTTTCTCCCAAAATTTGAGATTCTGGATGATTCTTTTGAACATATCTGGATGGAGCTTTTTTAGATAAATCATCTTCGGGTTCTTCATTGGGTTCACTGTCATATCATCCTTATTTGATGTAAAAGGATATATTTCATCATAATCTTCATTTGTTGTTTGTTTTTCTTCTTTTGGAGCTGCAGGAGACTCATCAATAACAACATCAATACATTCAGCAATCTTCCGAAGTATTTTATTGTAACATTTATATGCTCTACTCCTAGAGGAGTAACCAAGGAGTATTCCCTCATCTGCTCTGGGTTCAAACTTGCCAAGTTTTTCATCATTATTTTTGATAAAGAATTTTCTTCCAAAAATTCTAAAATGCTTTACAGTGGGAGGATTACCATACCAGAGTTCATATGGAGTTTTATCACTATTTACACGAACATGTGCCTTGTTGAGAATGTTTACTGCTGTATGTGCTTCTTCTCCCCAAAATGTGTCAGGTGTTCTGGAATCATCAAGCATAGCTCTAGCCATTTGTTGAACTGTTCTATTCATTCTTTCTGCAACACCATTTTGTTGTGGAGTGCATTATTTATGTTTATTCCATGTTGTTCAAAGTTAAAGATTCTTCGATATATATTCTCCTCCGTGTTGGTACTACTAGATCGAGAAACTTTATTTTTAAGGTCTGGTTAATTTCTCATTAGTGTGAAGATCTGAAATTTCTCAAATGCTTCATCTTTGTGTTTAAGCGGCCCAATCCAACACATTCTAGAGAAATCATCAATAAATAAGATATAGTATTGTTCACCACGTGGTGACTTTTTCCTCACAGGTCCACATATGTCAATATGAATAAGTTCAAGAGGCTTACTTGATGATCCTTCTTTGGCATTAAAATGTACTCTGGTTTGCTTACCAAATTGGCAAGATTTGCATATGATATTTTCGAGTGGAGTAATATTGGGAAGATCACAGACAACTTTAAGTCTGCTTGATTTGTTGATCTAAGAGAAGCTCAGATGCCCCAACCTTCTATGCCATAGCCAGTTTTCTGAAGATTTTCTCAAGTAACATTGTTCTTTGCAGTTCTTCAATACATACGGGTTGCTTGGAGTTCTTTTTCCTTTTATAATTTGCTTTTGCTGTTGAACGAATCATGTACACATTCTTTTGAACTAAAGACAACCAGTTCTTGAAGTCACACATTTGACTTGCATAAAGCAAGTTGTGCTTTGAAAATCCCATCCACATACATGACTTCCATTAGCTTCTGCACCTTTTCACCGAAAAACATACACACTATATTGAATAGAGTATCATTCCAAATGAACGATATTTTCTTTTTAAGAGCACCTATATCGAGAAGTTTGTTTTTTTTGTCATGTGTTATTGTTTTGAGCATCCACTATCAATGTGCCATTGATTTTCTTCACCTTCTGCAAATAAAGCTATGCCACAATTTTCAACCTGTAATTCCTTCTTTTTCCACACTTTGGAGCTTGAAGGAAACTGCTCTTTTGGCTGGACTTTGCTCCTGCATTCAGATTCTTCATGGCCAAAATTATTGCAATAAGCACATTCAACTTCATTTTGAAGAGGAGAAAAGTTGTTATAGGTATTCTTCTTTGTTCCAATATCAATCCTTTTCTTTCTTGATTCTCTTGTCATGATGGTTTTATATGCAACACATTGAACAGCTTTATGACCAAAATTGTGACATGAGAAACATTGTCCATTGAAGAAGAAATTTATGCGATCATGAAATCTTCTACTTGAATTTACTTGTTGATTGGTGTTTCTTTGAAAGACATTCCTGTTAGTGTTCTTTGAATTGAGATGATCATGCTTTACCTATAAAGATTCTTTATTCCCTTGCTGAGTGGCAGCATGTTGTAAACCAATTGTAACTGCTTTTAGATAATTTGGTGTTGAAGCCTGAGAAGATTCTCCGATATATCCAAGACCTGTCTTTATAAGAGGAGAACGTTGTACCTTGATAATCTCATCTAAGGTTTCAGATCCTTTAGTAAATGTAAGATTCAAAGTCTTTACTTTCTCAAGTTCTTTTCTTAGACTTACTACTTCACACTCTAATTTCTCATTGTGTTTCTCTTTTTCTTCAAGCTGATTTTTCAGAGTTTCTATGATTATTTTACTCTCTTCTAGGCTGATTTTGAGTTGATTGTTTTCATCAAGAAAATATTTGTCTTCTAGAGCATTCACAAAAGTATCATTTTCTTCTTTAGAATCTTTTTCAAATGCCATTAGAAGTCTAAGATCTTGTTCACATTCTTCCTCACTATCAGATAACCCATCACTGTCTTCATGAGTATAGTAACTTTTTCTAGTGCTATAACGATTCTTATTCCTTCTTACTACTTCCTTCCCCTTTTATGTGTTTCTTTATGAGGACACTTAGCAGCATAATGACCAACTCTTCCACAATCAAAACATTTGAAAGGGAGCTTACCTCTGAACTGTCCTGTGCCAAGTTGAAGTTTCTTTACAAATTTTATCTCATCTTCTTCTGAGATATATCCCGATCCTTCTGTTTTTTGTACTTCCTTCCCTTTTGTAGAAGTTCTAAAGACTGCTTCTTTGACTTTAGATGGTCCTCCTCTTCTCATTTCATATGTAGTTAGTATGCCATGAAGTTGCACCACAGTAAGATTTTGAAGATCCTGCTTTTCGTCAAGAGCAGAAACTTTTGACTCAAATTTTGTCGTTAGTGATCTTAAAATTTCTCAACTAGAGTAGATTCGGTTATTGTTTCTCCCAGATTTCTCATACGATTTACAATATCATCAAGACGTAAAAAGAAATTTGCAATGCTCTCCTCATTATCCATTTTTAGATTCTCATATTGAATTATGAGAGTTTGGAGTTTAGCACTTTTTACCTTTGCATCACCTTCATAACTTAGAATGATTTTGTCCCATATTGCCTTTGCTGTATTCAGCTGCATGAATTTGACAAATTCTGATTCAGTTAGACTTCCCAATAGAGCATTGACCGCCTTTGCATTGGTTTCATAATTCTTTATTTCTGTCGAATTTGTTGGTACTGCAGCTGGATATTGATATCCTCCTTCAAAAATTTCCCATACATCTGCTCCCAGAGACTAAGATAAGATCTCATCCTTGTTTTCCAGAAGATTAAATTATTTCCGTTAAAGAGCGGAGGCCTGATAGATGTTGTTCCATCTTGATTTCTCATCTTGCTTGATCTTCCTTCTAGCGGCTAAGCTTTTTCAAAAGGACCTGCTCTGAAACCAATTGTTGGGAAAATACTGAGAGGGGGGGTTGAATTAGTATATAGAGCTGACTGAAATTTTTTTAGTTTTCCTTTCTCTTAAAAACAAATGCTACATTACTGAATCCAACTTGTATGTCCAGAGATCTTATTATGTCTTTACTTAGATCATTGCATCATTCATTCACTAGATGTTTAGTAAACAGTAAACATGAAGAGAACAAACCATCAAACACAAGAAACACATATGGACGCCAATATTTAAGGTGGAAACCCAATTTGGGAGAAAACCACCACTGCTGTTATCTCAGTCTTTAATATTTATTATATAAAGAAAACTTCTTACAATTTATGCTGGCGCAGACTTATACCAGCACGCAGGCACCCACCTGCAGAAAGGCTACAACCTTTTCTCGTTTACCAACAACCACTGGAAGGGAGCCACAACCCCCCTCACTGAAGGCTTTGACCCTCAGCACCAATGCGGACCACGTTTCATCAATTTTCATACTAGATCCACCAGTTTCCACACCACATACCTTGCAGGCCACCAGATTTATTCATTTTCTTCAGTACACTCACACTAGTTCTTCATGATTTCGTTAGTCGATCAAACCAGAGATTCATCATCGATAGATCATTATATCCACGGGTGCATCGTAGATTCAGATTTATCAATTAAGAACAGAGGTCGTCCATGCAGATATTCCTTCGAATTTTTTTTTTTCATTCACCACCCTTACGCATGCACACCCCGTACTATCATCCTCTTCGCCTTATATAGTTTAACCCTTATCAATACCATGAGTAAAAAAAATTCAACCGCTAAAGGTATTTAGTTTACCCCACATGCCTCTTTGATTTCTTTTTAATTTATTTATCAATTTGAAGAAATTGACAAATAAATATATTTACAACTTTGAACTGAACTTTAGGATTAAAGTTACAACCCTTCGCACTTTAGAGAAATATCCAACACTTTCAAACAATTAACCTTGTGATAAACCTTTGAACCCCGGGCCCACATATAGTCAATAGCCAATCAATTACGCGCATGGTATTATAAGTAAACTTCGCGCAAGTCCAGCGTCCGATCACCGTTAGATAGCAAGCTTCCAGATCAACGACATATATGCATATCACTCGACCTCCGATGCCGAACGTTAATGTGCGATGGCCCACCGTACTTTGGTTAATCCTCGTGCATCTTCCTCATACGACCACCGTCCGATGGCTTCCCTCCAGATCAACGGCGCACAACAATATCGCTGGGCATCCTGGGTCGAACTATAACGCGCGATGGCGCGCAGTGACAAGCGGTTTTGTGGAGTCGTACAGGGACCCATGTCGAGCACTCTATGGAATCGCTCCCCAACTAGGAAATACCGCTTGCTCTGCATAGGTTGTGCGATGAAAACCATAAACCGCCTTTACTGTTCACTCGGTCACGGTTCCACTCTTCCACGCAGGGTTCCATCGCACTTCCTTTTGTTACGTTCTACCTCTTTCCTTCCTGGTTCCATTCATGATTCCAAAGGGTTAGTCTGGGTTTGCGCTATCCTTCTTACTTAGTTAACTCCGGTCTATCTTCGGCAGGATTTCCGATAAATAACGAACAAATGTAGTTCTCTTCCAATGGGATTTTCACTACCATTAGGATAGATTTAGTTATATGCAAGCTTCCTCTATGAGGGGAATGAATTCAACAGAGTTTGTTCGAATAATTCGAGAGAACCAATGGACGGGATTTCCTCACAAAAATCAACTCGAGACAATTCAATGTCATTTTGTCTTCAATTCTGCACTCTACTTCTATTCACTGTCTCTGCATTGTCTACTGCCTCAATACCATATCTGCCTTGCTTCTTTGCTCTTTCTGCTATCGCTCTGTTACTATCTCTGCTTCTTGTCTAATGCTGCTCCTTGCTTCTCTCTTTGCCTTGTTGCTGTTCAGATGCTCCTTCTTTGCCAATTAGTTTTCCATCAATGACAACATTTCCAACAAATATACCCACAAATTCATTGAAACGAAAGACATTAGAGGAGAGCACGAGCCATTTAATTGCATCAGTTCAGAATAAAGTTAATTATTCTGTTTTGTTAGCATTGTGGGCATTATGTTTCATAGAATGCCATTTGGAAAGGTCAGAGTCTCTAGAGTGGAAATGAACTGAGACACTATTAAATATTTGACAGGAAAAAAAGGAATTATGCAGGTCAATTCAATATCCACAAAAGCAGCAATCTTAGACTTATCAACTTCAATTCCCCTTTCTGAAGTTCCATTTTTGTGCACATTAGGAAAGGCCTCTGTTACATGGACCAAACCTGTACAAGAAATTTTAGAATTGGTGCAATTGTATCTAATACCATCTACCCAATTCGCTACAAAATCTAAAACACTTATGTAAAACACCAAGTAAAACTGAGAAGCTGCCCAAGAAAGGAGGGCTCCACTAAATGACATGGCCCATCTAAATTTTACGTTATCTCCTGCATCATAGTAGTGTCCCTTTAAATCTACCCGTAAAATCATTGAAACAAAAGACATTAGAGGAGAGCACGAGCCATTAAATTGCATCAGTTCAGAATAAAGTTAATTATTCTATTTTTTTTGCAATGTGGGTATTAAAATTCATAGACTTCCATTGAAAAGGCCAGAATCTCCAGAGTGGAAATGAACTGAGATACTATTAAATATGTGACAACAAAAAAGGGAAATATGCAGGTCAATTTGATATCCACAAAAGTAGCAATATTAGACTTACCGACTTCAATTCCCCTTTCTACGGTTCCATTATTGTGCACATTAGGAAAAGCCTCCGTTCCTTGGACCAAACCTGTACATGCAATTTTAGAATTGGTGCAGTGTGCATATAATACCATCTACCCAATTGGCTACAACATCTAAAACACTTATGTAAAACACTAAGTAAAACTGAGAAACTTCCCAAGAAAGGAGGGTTACACTAAATGACATGGCCCATCCAAATTTTACATTCTCTCCTGCATCATAGTAGTGTCCCTTCAAATCTACTCGCAAAATCATTGAAACATAAGACATTAGAGGAGAGAAAGAACCATTTAATTGCATCAGTTAGGAATAAAGATAATTATTCTATTTTTTTCACATTGTGGGCATTACGTTTCATAGACTGCCATCGGAAAGCCCAGAGTCTCCCCTCCAATTCACTCGTTGATTTGAAGGAAGCTTTCAGAGGGCTGTCCTTCAGAAAAAAAGAATGGGACTTGGCCAGTGAGTCTTGGTAGCTATTTCTTTGACAATGTGATTATTAGCACCCGTAAAGCTTAATATAATTAAGGTTACAAACACAAATGACACAAAAGCCAAAGAAAGATCAGATAGTAAGACTATTTACTTGTCTGCAATACTTCTCTGCTCCAAGCTATATGCAAGAATTTATGGTTGAAAATATGTAAATAGGATGGAAAATGGGTTCTGAAACGGACTCATTTGTAATGAAAAATGTCATGGGATTCCCTCTAGGTGAGTAAGAAAAAACTGCAAAAGAAAATTTTTCGGGAATTGCATAAAATATAGATAACGCTATAATCAAATACCTTATAGAACACCTTTTTAGGAGGGCAGCCTCTACACCCAATGTAAAACACCAAGTTTTTCTCCATTGCAATGGGCCCCTTTGACCATATTGTTTGGTCTCAATTTAGTCTCCTAAACTGAGCTCATTTAATTGTCAACCAGGATTTGTAAACTGCTGAAGTGAAGTGTACCATATGTACCTAGGTGCTTGTTTCCTAATGCGTTGTGTGTAGTGTTTTGTGATGTTTTTGGTCTTTTATGATGATTTATGATGTTTTTGGTCTTTTGGTGATTTTTATGTTCACAATGAAAATGACTAGAAAACTAATGGAAAGAAGTTGGTGGTCAAAAACAGAGTTAAGCCTAATGTATGGAATGACAAATGGCAAATGCAATTGGAAACACTGAAGCAGAATCTAAACTATGACTAAATAAAAGAAAAAGCTTGATAATGAATTTTAGGCAAATGACACAAACTAAACTTGAGAAATGATCACTAAGTATGTAAATTCTCTAAATAGACAGTGAAAAAACTATCTTACAATGATGCAATACTTTGTCCTAAGCTCTTCTATTCTATGACTAATTTCTAGTTCTATTCTGCAATTTAATTGAATGTCACAGAACCTTTACTCAAAGAGTTATTGGTTTCTTTTTCAAAGTAGTCTTTTGAGGAAGAGCTCTGTTTACAAAATGATGAGGAAATTGCAGAGATACTTCAGGCCTTAGAATAATGTTGTCTTCTGTTCATATGGTTATAGATCAATTAGGGATTTTAGAACAAGAAGAGGTTTGTGAATAATGAAGGCTGTCTTGTTAATCCTAACAACTGAAGTAGTTTATTGTGCAATGGATGAAAATTTGAATATGAAGTGCAAGTGCAATAAGTTAATCTAAGAATGAACCTAAGATGCCACTAATCTAGAACAATGTTGAACTATAAGTCATCATCAAACTTGAAACAAAGTAACTGAACATGAGTTAAATGCAATGAAACTCCGGAGTGTTCTAACTATGCTAACATGCATTATTCTATGAAGTTACACAATCTGTTTGTTCATCATTAGTGATATTTTGGAAGAGTTCCTTCTTTTGGAAGAGGTAGAACAATTCTGAGTGTGTAATTGAGTGCAATTGTAAGCAAATAGACTGAAAGCAAATGAAAAACTAAGATATCATATCCATACCATACTCGTCATTATGATGTCTTGGGCAAGCGTTTAAGAGCAAGAACAGAGATGATACTTAGTACAAACACACAACTAAATAATTCATTATCACAGTCATGTCTTGAACTTCTTAAGAATTTCTTGGAAGAGTTTCTTCTTGTGGAAGAGTGATTAGAACAAGTGTAACTGTGATATTGAACAACAAAAAAACTACAACTAAATCCTACAGTACTATAGCTATTCATCATTCATCATTATAATCTTTTGGAAGAGTGTCTTCTTGTGGAAGAGCTAGAATGAATATAACTACAGTAGCTAGTTAAAACAACTAATAATTCAACTCCTAATCCTACAATACTATAGTCATTCAACATTCATCATTATAGTTTTTTTTTTTGGAAGAGCATCTTCTTGTGGAAGAGTTAGAATGAGTACGACTACAGTAGCTAACAAAAACAACTATTAATTCAAATGCAAAACGTAAAGGCAGCTAGGAAACTTATCTAATTTACGCAAAATAAATCTGTGCAAGAGGCAGGGGCCCTCTACCACTTGACGGCATTCAACTTCAAATTAAATCACGCCTTCAAAATAACTTTGTCTGCTCCATTAAAGATGAAATAGTTTGAACATAACACTCTGCGTCTTTAGGAATGTAACACAGAGTTTAAACAAAATCTAGCAGCAAATCTAACATAAAATCTCTAACATAGCTCTCGGTCTCCCAAGAGTTTATAAAGCAAATGCACATAACAATAATTGCAACAATTCAGGAACACTGTCTTTCCTTATCCGAATCACGTTGGGACTCTTTGAAGTGGCTGCGTGAAGAAGAAAAGACATCTGGACTGAGACAGTCCTAATAGAAGTCTTCCTTCCTAAATGTGTTCCCCACGTTCAAAACCATACCCAAAATTCGTTTCTTCCTCCATGATGAGCAACGAACCATGTAGACATGACGTGGATCATGCCCATATGCGGTTTTTCTCAAGAGGCCACCTGGAACATACTCAAACATGAAGGCAGCTGCAGAATCGCCGGTTAGCTACGGAATGTCTACATTCTGCAGCTAGTTCCGGTCAAAATGCTTAACAATGGCAAAAATCACAAAATTTAACAAGTCAGTCATGTAAATCATTCTAGAAGTAATTTTAACTATATTTATTGATCAATTGGGTCTAATATAGAAATGGACAAGGGAAAATGAGGTAAAATGAGGTGAAGGAAAGCACAAATTTGAGGCTCAACATACCCCCACTGCTGTCTCTTTGCATGTCCTCATGCAAATTATCCTATGAATTCAGAGGCTTCTGCGAGGACATCTAATCCCCTTCTTCTCCTTTGTCTGGAAGCTAGAGGTCTTCTGGGTTTCCTGATAACAAGTTTGAACCTGAGGTTGGTGAGTGCCCTGATTAGCTTTTTGTTCCTTGTCTTCAACTTCTCATTGGTCTTCTCCACTTTGTCTATATGCAGGAATAAGGTTGAGTTCATATCAGTTTTGAGCTTGATTTGATCCTTGAGAATTTCATTTTCGTTTTTGATGTGTCTATTTAGCAATTCCAACTCATATCTATCCCTCCTTAATATATCTATTTCAGACAGTGGAGGACTGGGGGTTCTCTCTCTGCTTTCTAAAGCTCTCCTCTCCAAAGTTTCCACATAGTCATAAATTTCCTGTTGAGTAGGGTCAACTTCAGGGGTTCCCTCATAAAAATCTTCTTCAACATCCTCTTCAATGGATGTTTCTTCATCTTCTATATTGATTACCCCTGTTTGCTTGATTAGTGTTTTCTTTAGTTTCCCCTTTAATCTGTGGCTTCTTCTAGGCTGAGAAGATCCCTCTCCTTTCTCCATGGCAGATTTCCTGATTACCTTTTCTTCCTTAAGTTGCCTCTTGATTTGAGTCAACTTCTCTAAAATGATTTCCTCACTGCTTTCTTGGATTGTTTTATCAATTTCAACTTCTGAAGCCCTCCATTTCCTACTTCTTCTTGTAGGTTGTGGTTCAGGTGATGGTTCTTTTGCTTCTTCAAAATGATTTCTTATTAAGAAATCATCCCATGTATCATTTGTTTTAGCTAGATGATGTTCAATCAAGATTTTGACCAAACCATGATGATACAGGGTTGTCTCTAAAAATTGAACTCTTCTCTGAACACAGGAAGCCATCTTCTTCAGACTTTGAAGCAAGAAATATGGTAGGTTTAAGTCTTCTCCCGGAAAATGCATCATTAGTCTGATGTGGTAGACATAAAATGTCCCATATCTACCCTCACATGTAACAAATTTTTGCAAAAGAAGTAGTATGTTTCTCCATTTGTTTTTCAATGCAGAACTGGGAATTCCTTTCTTGAATACACTAACATCCATATTTGGTGATTTTAAAATTTGTTTCCAAGAGTCATTGTGGAATTCTCTATTTTTAAACCATCTCTCTCCAGTTCTGAGCAATCCTGTAGCCTCTGCAATAAAAACTTCAGTGACAGTAAACTTGACATCCCCTACTTCAACTTCGGTCCCTTGAAATGATCTTGCAAATGTTTTAGTGACTTCCTTATGGAAGCCATTAAATTTTTCCAAAAATTGAAGCCATCCTATTTGTTGTAACATTTCTTTGCATTGTGGGTAACCTTCTAAATATTTTGAACCCACTGGTTCAATTCTTACAATTAAACCCATTATTGATTCTTCAATGTTCAAATAAACACTCTTCTACCCACAAAAACAATGACTTTCACCTTTGAATTGAAAGGACTTCAAGTTCTAAATGAAAATAGCTCCAAACTTCATAATGACATACCTCTGATTGATAATGACAAATGCCTTCAAAACCTCGGACTGATATGCTTCTGTTGACAATTGAACTTTGGAGTGATATGCCTCTGTTTGATAATGAAAGCAGTTTCAATTTCGAGCTGATATGTCTCTGATAGACAGTGGCAAATGGCTTCAAATTTCTTTTATGCAATACCTCTGGATCTTGGTAGCAAATGGTTTCGATTTCAACACTACAACACCTCTGTCTTTTGGTAGCAAAAGACTTCAAACTCCACACTGCTACACTTCTGTGTTTATAGTGAAAATGCTTCAAACTCTGTCCACAATGATATTTTATTTGTCCACGGGATCAAGTGGCTTCAAGTCCTCACACTGTTATACTTCCAAATTTACCCTTCTGCTCTGCTCTGCGTTTACAATGCTCAATGCTATTCAAACTGATATCCTTTGGCTCTGCTCTCGGTGATAACAATATCTCTTTCTTCGAAATGAAATGTCGGCTACAGAATGAAGTAATGGCAGTGGTCACGGAATGGAGTAGTGGAGTGAGGTGGAGGGAATGTATTAATGATTGAAGAGACGGCGGAGGATTTTACGACGGCAGAGGGAATCATCATTGAATGATTTGGTTAAGAGACGTGGAGAATTCAAACACCTCGGCCATTTTAACCACTTAAATGCTATCGGATATGAAATTTGAAATGGAAGATTTTAATCCAAAGTCTGTAGAGGGTTTGTTGGTGTTGATCAATAAAAACAATTAAAACAACCTTTTCGAACAATCCATAACTAAACTATGCTAAACTTTTATGAAATGCCATTATAATTTAAACTTGTTACCTCTGCCCTTTATTTGATTTTTTGTAGCCTTTGTCTTCTTGTTCACCTTTGGAGGAGTCTTCATAATTTTCTTGATGCTTTTGATTCATGAATACACTGGGTCACTTTGTTGCAATTCTGAGGTCTGCTGGTTGATGCCTTCAGGATTTATAGCTGCGGAAATACTGTCTGGCTGCAAAAAGGCTGATCAGCTGCAGAATGTCCACTGAGCTGCAGAATGTTCCTGTAGAGCACTTTAATCATGAAAATGGAGTGTTTTTGGAATATGGGTGAAATGTTATGTGGTATGAATGAAAATGGATAATGGATTATGATATGTATGGAGTGGATAATGAAATGGAATGGGTTCAGTTCATGAAATGGAGTGAAAGAATCATAAGGATTGTACTGCAATTCAGGACATGTTTTATTCACTTACAGCAAGATATCAAATTTTGTATTTTGACATGAAAATGAGATGGATGAAAGATGGAATGAGATGAATGAAATGTGGAATGGAGTGAAATATGAATGATGGATGAGATGGAGTATGGATGAATAAGTGGATGGAGTGAAATGAAATGAATCATAAGCACTATGGAACTGAACTTATGATTTTTATAACAGCTGCTTATAAAAAAAAAATGGGAAAAGTTAGAGTGTCAGAGAGACTCTGATTTTCACCCTATCTTTTCTGTATAAACATGCCAATCAATGATTGGTTTTCATGTTTATACCTTTATTTTTTATTTTATTTTATTTTTTAAGAGAAAAAAAGAAATGCTTCAGAAAATTTAATCAAGTTGATGAAGAAGAGAGACTCTTCTTCATTAACTTCACATCATTGTCTTCTTGGAACTTCTTGACAAAATCTTCTCTTGAGAGTGGCTTGTGGTATAGCTTCAGTCTATGGCCATTCACAAGAAAAGTGACCTCTTCTTCATCTATAGTTCTGATTTTTACTGCCCCATTATCAAAAATTCGAACAATTTCATATGGCCCAAGCCAATGTGTCTGAAATTTCCCTTGAAAATCCTTGAATTTTGAATCAAACAAGAGAGCCCAGTCACCCTCTTTAATTTTCTTCTCCTTGATGTACTTGTCATGCCATCTAGCCCTTTGCTGTTGGACTAGACTTGTTTTCTGAACTGCATCTTGTCTGATCTCATCCAATTCATTAATTTGCTCCAGTCTATGCTTTTGTGCCTCCGTTAGATCAAGTCCTAGCTGAAATGCCATCTTGAATGTTTGAATTTGGAACTCTATGGGAAAAAAAACTTGCTTTCCATAAACAAGCTCATAAGGAGTATGGCCTGTTGTGTTTCTCCATGTAGTTCTATAGGCCCACAAGGCTTCAGGAAGCCTATCTACCCAATATCTTCTATGTAGATGAACAGTCTTTGTTAGGATTCCTTCAATGACTTTATTAGTGGATTCCACTTGACCATTTGCTTGTGGATGATAAGGAGTAGATGTTCTATGTCTGATTTTGTACTTTTCCATCATTTTCTCCACTAGCCTTGATGTAAATTGAGCTCCTTGATCTGTAACAATTTCCCTTGGGACACCAAAACGAGTAAAAATATCCTCAAAAAGAAAAGTAACTACGGATGATTCATTAGCAACAAGTAATGGTTTAGCTTCTACCCACTTAGTAACATAATCAGTGCAAACTAATATGTATTTCTTTTGTCTTGATGGAGGACTAATAGGTCCTACCAAATCCAAAGCCCATTTTTCAAAAGGTTCAATGTGTACCTGAGGTTGTAATGGCATCTCACCTGAAGGAGAAGGTTTCCCTACCCTTTGGCAACTGTCACACCTTTTGACATACTCCCTTGCATCTTTAAACAAAGATGGCCAATAATATCCTAAATTAAGGATCTTATAGGCTGTCCTCTTATCTGCAAAGTGTCAGCCACAAGGTTCATCATGACATGCCTTGAGAATTTCAGGCATCTCATCTTCACGAACACACCTTCTAATGATCAAATCTGAACCTGTCTTGTACAACTCATTAGCGACCCATGAATATCTTGCACTATCATTAATGATTTTTTCTTTTATCCCTTGCATTCATAATTGAAGGAAACTTTCCTGAAACTAAATAATTAGCAATATCAGCAAACCATGGAGTTTGAGTAGAAACTGCAAAAAGATATTCATCAGGAAATTGATCTTCAACCGGAGTGTCATCTTTGATATTTTGGATTCTAGACAGGAAGTCAGCCACAGTGTTTTGTTTTCCAGGCCTATCTAGAATAGTAATGTTGAATTCTTGCAATAATAACAACCATCTTATAACTCTGCCATTAGTGATTGATTTATTCATTAAGTATCTAATGGCAGAATGATCAGTGTGAATAAAAGTTTCATAGCCTGTTATATAGTGTCTAAACTTGTTAATGGCATGAACAACAGCTAAAAACTCTTTTTCAGTTACAGTATAGTTTAACTCTGCAGGAGTCAAATTTTTACTGATATAATAGATGGCATAGGGAATCAAATCTTTTTGTCCCAATACTGCTCCTAGAGCTGTATCGGAAGCATCTGTCGAGATATGAAAAGGTAACTTCCAGTTAGGTCCCCTTAATATAGGTGCTTGAGAAATTTTGGTTTTCAGGGTTTCAAAAGCTAACTGGCAATCAGAAGTCCACTTAAATTCACAATCTTTGGTAAGTAATTTGAAGAGAGGAGATGCTATTTTGGTGAAGTTTTCTATAAATCTCCGTTAATACCCTGTAAATCCTAGAAAACTTCTAACATCTCTTTGACAACTTGGAATGGATAGGTTAGAAATAACTTCAACTTTCGCCTCATCAACTCTAATTCCATCCCCTGAAATGTGGTGCCCTAAAACAATACCTTCAGTGAACATCATAAAACATTTTTCATGACTAAGTGAAAGGTTTGCTTCTTGACATCTTTTAAGACTTTTTCCAAGTTTTCTAAAGCCTCTTCAAATGTGTCCCCATAAACTGTGAAATCATCCATGTACACCTCTACACAGTCATGTATTAGATCAGAAAAAATTCCTAATACTGCCCTTTGGAATGTTGCGGGTGCATTGCATAATCCAAATGGCAATACTCGGTAGACATAGGTACCCCAAGGACAAGTAAATGTGGTTTTATCTTGTTCTTCAAGTGCTACTTGGATTTGATTGTAACCACTAAACCCATCTAGGAATGAAAAGTACTTTTTGCCAGCTAATGTATCTAATACTTGATCTATAAAAGGTAAGGGAAAATGGTCTTTAAGAGTAGCTTTATTCAGTTCTCGGTAGTCAACACACACCCTCCATTTTCCATTTTTCTTAGGTACAATTACTAAAGGGGAAACCCACTGACTATCTGAAATAGGATAGATGAAGTTAACATTTAACAATTTTTGTAATTCTTCCTTGACAATTTCCTAAGATTTGGATTCATCCGTCTTTGAGGTTGTCTGATTGGTTTGCAATTTGCCTCTATATAGATGTGATGAGTACAAGTCTTGGGACTTATCCCTTTCATGTCAGTGTATTCCCATGCATATGCAGAAGAATGTCTCTGTAATATTTTGACTAACTCTTCTTGTTGAGATTTTTCTAGGTTCTTATTTATATTCAAAGTTTTGCCTGGAAAAATTTCACTTGTAGAGCTGCCAAATTTGTCCATAGAATGAAGAGACATTTGCCTAGATGACAAAAACTCAATATTGGATCCCTCTTGAAATGATTCATGTTTGTGTTCTAGAGAAGATTCAAAGTTTTCTAGAGTATTCAAAATTTGATTATCTTCACTAATTTCTGAAATTGTGAAGAGTGGTTGTAAATATTCTTCATCCTCTATCCATTGAGTGTCATCTAGATCTGTAATTGTCCTAGATGGAGGATATAAAGTGAATTTATTTGTTGAACTACCATCAGAAATATACATATCACCGGACCTACAACTAATAAAAGCATCAGCTGTAGCCAACCAAGGTCTTCCTAGTATAACATGATGGCCTCCTAGATTATTCTTAGGAGTTAGGATCATGAAATCCACAGGGTACTCCCAAGAGTCTAGGGACACTGGAATGTCTTCTATTACCCCATCTGGTATGATCACAGATCTATTTGCTAATTGTAATAGTGTGGGTGTAAAGAGAAGATTAGGAAGTTTCAGTTTGTCCATGATTTGTCTACTCATGATATTTATTGCTGCTCCTAAGTCAATGAGTGTGTTTTGAATTTCAATTCCATTGATGTGAATTTTGACAATTGGATTTTCTGGGTCAAGATACTTTGGAATAGTAATCTTGCCCATCATAATGTCTACTATTTGTCCTACCAGTTGAATTTTCTTGGTTTCTCTTATTCTTTTCCTTGTTGTCTTCATACTCAACTCCTTTATTGTTTTGGCTAAAATTAGGATTTCCTTGATGGCTTGCAATAATGGAATTTTAATGCAAACATTTCTCAATTCATCTAAGAAATCATAATTAGGCACCATTATTTGTTTTTCTACACCTTTATCAATTTGTAGTCTTTCCGGAAAGGGAGGTATAGAAGTAGATGTGGATGGTTGCTCTAATACTGGAGTTGGATTTATTGAATCTTTTTGTTTCAGTTTTTCAATGTTTTGATCTTGAAAGGATGTATCTTCCTCAAGACTTTTATTAACCCGTAGGGAGTCTTCCTTAGAATTATCTTGTTCTTGTATGATCACAGAAGGTTTCCTCTTCTCAAGTATCCTTCCAGACCTAAGTTGAACATCACTAAGGTCTAGAGGAGTAATTAAATAAGTTGGAAATTGTTGTCCTTCTATCATGTATGTATTTTGAGGATTCTTATTATTGGGGTTTGGTATGGGCTGAGCTGGCAATTGATTGGATTTTTGAGGGAATGGTAATGGAAGTGGTTGATTTTGATGAGGTTGGTTCGGATGATGTTGTTGAGGATTTTGTTGAAAATTTTGTTGAATATTTTGAGGAAAATTTTGTTGGGAATTTTGAGGATAAAAATGTGGATATGGTGGATAGGATGGTGGATACTGATAATATGGAGAGTATATTCCATAGGGACCTTGTGATCCTTGTGCCCAAGCTTGAGATTGATTTTGAAATTGGGGCCAGGGTTGCTGCCAAGAATTCCAAGGTGGAGGTTGATTATACATTTGATCATGGAATCCTTGTGTCTGGGGTCCCTGCCAAGGTTTTCTAGATACAAAGTTAAGAGATTCTGTGGATTCTGTAGGAGTTTCTTCTTGAAAAACAGCCTTGAGACCAGGAAGAGAAGGACAATTCTTGGTCTCATGTTTCTCAGAACAAATAACACAGGTTTCTACAACTTTTACATCTAGAGGACACTCTCTCAAGGCATGTTTCTTCCTACATTTGGGACAAAAGATTGCCAAGGCATCAGATTCAGCCTTTTGCTTGTTTTGTATCTTGAGGGTGTCTGACTGATGCTAAGACTCCACCAAGATGTCCAGAATTTAAAATCATCGAGCATATGTCCCCATTTCGATCTGCCTGTCCCCGAAGGAAGCGGTTACTTGCCCTTGCAGAAGGCAGGATCTCTTAGACCTTTGGCGTTTAGATTTCCCTCTTGAAGGGTTAATACATATAACTCCGATATTTCAGGTAATGTGAGTTGTGATATATCCCCTTTTCCCATCATGTTAAGGATGTCCAACCATTCATCCCTATTTGTTTTCAACAAAAGAGCTTTTAAAGTGTCTTGATCTAGGTTTTCCATTTGTGCCCTTTTTATGTTGTATTTAAATCTTTCCAACAAATCTTCTAAGTTTTCATCTTCTTTTTGTAACATCTTGAACACTTCTTCCTTATGATTAACCGGCATACAATAATCCAAGTATATCTCTAGAAATGCTTGTTTCATGTCTTCCCATGTTCTAATAGAACTACTGTTTAAACTCATAAACCACTTCAATGCTGCTCCCTTCAGAGTTGAAGGAAATAATTTCAATTTTTGAGCATCTTTTAGGTAGTCATAAGTTCTACACAGCACTTCAAATTCAAATAAGAAAGTTTTAGGATCCTCAGTTTTAAGCCCATAGAAGTTCGGAAGGACAGAGGGTGAAATGTTTTTCATGGTTGTATTGGTTTCTTCATCAAGTATAGGGAACCCAAAAGAGCTTCCTATTCTACCTCTTCCTCCATATTCACCTCTACCTCCTTCTCCTCTTCCTCCTTCTCCTATACCTCTACCTCTACCTCCTCCAAATAATGTGTGTTCTCCATTAACAACTCCTCCTCCTCCTTCTTCTGCCATGGTTGACTCTCCTGTGGAAGTAGAAAGGTTTGTATCCCCAACAAGAATTTCTAGATCTTCTTCTATGGCAGGTTCAGTGGATGAAGTGGGAGGTTTCCCTAATGGAATAGGTGACCTTAGATCTTCTAGAAGTCCAGGATCAGTAAAGGATGGAAGATGGGTTTGAGTTGAAGGTGTACTAGTTCTAGGTCTAGATGAAACAAGTGGTGTTCTAGAAATCAAACTTCTGCCTCTGCTGCTTATAAATCTTGCCCTTGAATCTCTCTCCCTACGCATAAAATTGTTTTTGGATGCTAAGAAACAAAGGTTACCTAGTTTTCACTTCCCCGGCAACGGCGCCAAAATGTTGGGTCTCAATCTAGTCTCCTAAACTAAGCTCATTTAATTGTCAACCAGGATTTGTAAACTGCTGAAGTGAAGTGTACCATATGTACCTAGGTGCTTGTTTCCTAATGTGTTGTGTGTAGTGTTTTGTGATGTTTTTGGTCTTTTATGATGATTTATGATGTTTTGGTCTTTTGGTGATTTTTATGTTCACAATGAAAATGCCTAGAAAACTAATGGAAAGAAGTTGGTGGTCAAAAACAGAGTTAAGCCTAATGTATGGAATGGAAAATGCAATTGGAAACACTGAAGCAGAATCTAAACTATGACTAAATAAAAGCAAAAGCTTGATAATGACTTTTAGGCAAATGACACAAACTAAACTTGAGAAATGATCACTAAGTATGCAAATCCTCTAACTAAACAGTTAAACACTAATCTTACCATGATGCAACATTTTGTCCTAAACTCATCTATTCTATGACTAATTCCTAGTTCTATTCTGCAATTTAATTGAATGTCACAGAACCTATACTCAAAGAGTTATTGATTTCTCTCTAAAGTAGACTTTTGAGGAAGAGCTCTGTTTATAAAATGATGAGGAAATTGCAGAGATACTTCAGGCCTTAGAATAACGTTGTCTTCTGTTCATATGGTTATAGATCAATTAGAAATTTTAGAACAAGAAGAGGTTTGTGAATAATGAAGGCTGTCTTGTTAATCCTAACAACTGAAGTAATTTATTGTGCAATGGATGACAATTTGAATATGAGGTGCAAGTACAATAAGTTAATCTAAGAATGAACCTAAGATGCCACTAATCTAGAACAATGCTAAACTATAAGTCATCATCAAACTTGAAACAAAGTAACTGAACATGAGTTAAATGCAATGAAACTCCGGAGCATTCTAACTATGCTAACATGCATTATTCTATGAAGTTACACAATCTGTTTGTTCATAATTAGTGATATTTTGGAAGAGTTCCTTCTTTTGGAAGAGGTAGAACAATTCTGACTGTGTAATTGAGTGCAATTGTAAACAAATAGACTGAAAGCAAATGAAAAAAACTAAGATATCATATCCATACCCTACTCGTCATTATGATGTCTTGGGCAAGCGTTTAAGAGCAAGAACAGAGATGATACTTAGTACAAACACACAACTAAATCATTCATTATCATAGTCATGTCTTGAACTTCTTAAGAATTTCTTGGAAGAGTTTCTTCTTGTGGAAGAGTGATTAGAACAAGTGTAACTGTGATAGTGAACAGCAAAAACTACAACTAAATCCTACATTACTATAGCTATTCATCATTCATCATTATAATCTTTTGGAAGAGTGTCTTCTTGTGGAAGAGTTAGAATGAATATAACTACAGTAGCTAGTTAAAACAACTATAAATTCAACTCCTAATCCTACAATACTATAGTCATTCAGCATTCATCATTATACTCTTTTGGAAGAGCATCTTCTTGTGGAAGAGTTAGAATGAGTACGACTATAGTAGCTAATTAAAACAACTATTAATTCAAATGCAAAACGTAAAGGAAACTAGGAAACTTATCTAATTTACGAAAAATAAATCCGTGCAAGAGGCAGGGGCCCTTTACCACTTGACGGAATTCAAATCCAAATTAAATCACGCTTCAGAAAAACACGGTCTGCTCCATTAAAGATGAAATAGTTTGAACATAACACTCTGCGTCTTCAGAAATGTAGCACAGAGTTTAAACAAAATCTAGCATCAAATCTAACATAAAATCTCTAACCTAGCTCTCGGTCTCCCAAGTCTTTATAAAGCAAATGCACATAACAATAATTGCAACAATTCAGGAACACTGTCTTTCCTTATCGGAATCACGTTAGGAATCTTTGAAGTGGCTGCGTGAAGAGAAAAAGACATCTGGACTGAGACAGTCCTAATAGAAGTCTTCCTTCCTAAATGTGTTCCCCACGTTCAAAACCATACCCAGAATTCATTTCTTCCTCCATGATGAGCAACGAACCATGTAGACATGACGTGGATCATGCCCATATGTGGTTTTTCTCAAGAGGCCACCTGGAACATACTCAAACATGAAGGCAGCTGCAGAATCGCCGGTTAGCTACGGAATGTCTGCATTCTGCAGCTAGTTCCGGTCAAAATGCTTTACAATGGCAAAAATCACAAAATTTAACAAGTCAGTCATGTAAATAATTCTAGAAGTAATTTTAACTGTATTCATTGATCAATTGGGTCTAAGATAGAAATGGACAAAGGAAAATGAGGTAAAATGAGGTGAAGGAAAGCACAATTTTGAGGCTCAACACATATTTCACCATTGTTTTTTAAAACACCGCTTCCATTGACACTACTTATCACTCCATTTCTAGGAAGACCCTTGAAATTTGGCCCTCTTTCACCATAATCAAGTTCCCTGACCAAAATGTTCTTTGAACGATCTGTAGATGGTGAACTGCTGATCTTTTTCTTGCAGGCTTGCTAAAGTATACGCCTTTTACAATATTAGCAACAAATTTTACAATATCAGCAACAACCATTTCACCTCCATTGTACTGGCCACTCGGAAAAATTGTATCATCCCAAACACTATCCGCTTTTTTCAGAACAACTTCCACTTGCGATTCAGTGGCTTTGGTCTCGCCCTTGATGCTCTTTGTCACAATTTCGGTAGAAATCAACTACGAATTGCTTTGATCCAAATCTCCAACTTTTCCCCCATTCATCGACACTTCATCTACGCTCCTTTTGCACATGGAAACCCTGTCATGTACAATTTTCTTCCGCTTTCCCTTGACCATAGGTAGCATGGGCCAAACCCTGATCCCATTGTCCTTCCCCTGAGGTGAAAGCTAAATTGAGTAAACGGGGCCATTGCAATCAACGACACATCACTTAATCAAATTAATACATACCAAATTCATACGTTCAAAACCCTTGCCCTTCAATTTTGAAGTTCCTTGCTCTTCCGACCATTACAATCAACGAAACAACACTTAATCAAACTAATAGATACCAGATTCGTAGGTTCAAAACCCTCACCCTTCAATTTCTTAGTCTCTTTCTCGTTCTTGAGCTTGGCAGCCATGACCCATATTTTCCCTTCAGAAGCCAAGTACAGAGATAACACATTCACCGATGCCATAGTCATCACCGAAAATCCGTGTACCAATTCCAAAATCCAAAGTTTTTTCAAACCCTCAGAGCCTTTCGAAGCCCTCACCTCAATACCCACACAACTAAAACCCGAACTCGAACTCGGATTTGAAGCTGAGCTCTGTCGCACCAGGTAGGCCCTCAGAACCATGCGGGGTCCATCGGAGTTTTTTGGCCTGTTGGCCGCCCAGGACTTTACTTGGAGCAGAAAACACGCCTCTAATGTGGGAGCTGGGTTGCTGTAGAAAACATCCCTACAATCTATTCGCCTTCTGTTGCAAGAGGACCAATAAGTTTGAGGGCTTCTTAGAGATTTTCTTCTTCGTCCCGCCCGATTTATGAAATATGTATTCGCGTGAATTTTTGGGTATTTTTACTCTTCTTTCATTTAAATATAGAACTAAAATACAGTCTGAATGGATGAAGAGTTCAAATTTTAGTTTTTATAACTTATCAAATAAATCAAATTATAAATTATTTTAATTTTATTATAAAAATAAAAAAAAAATATTAAAATGATTGTTTTTTTGTTTTTTAATTTTATGTTTTAAAATTGATATCAATAATAAATTTTATATTCAATATTTCAAAATAAATTATAATATATGTCCATATGATATTTTTCAAAAATGAAAGTTCTCTTAGTTTATCTCAACAAACATTACAAGTGGCCTTAACTTTAACTATACTTTTCCCTAAGTTATCTAAGAATTTCATATAAAAAATGACAAATGTATCGTTGCATGGCTTCGCTAGTGCAAAAACAAAGACAACTAAACTTTCAACTATTTTTTTCCAAAATTAAATTTCATATTGTTTTAAAATTTATAAACATGCTAAATAGTGTGATTAGTTGGAAGTTTTATCCCTGGCGAGGATGAAGTTATTATCCTCTGCTCCATAATTTTTTGTAAATTAAAATACTTCATATTCATATCAAAATAAGAGATTTACAATAGGAGATTAACATTGATAGATTAAACATCAAATTTATATACTTCTAAAATCACTAGCTTCTCCAACGATCACAAGATCCCAGAACCACAAAAACACTATTACAATAATAACATTGTCCCATTTCAACAACAACTAAATATTTGCATCAAGAGTTTAGGCCCCTCATAAAATGAGACAATTCTAGAGAAATAGTGCACATAAACTGAAAATGAATGTGCTTTAGTGATATTTTCCTTGAAAATGAGAAGAAAATAGAGCTCTAAACCTAGAAAAGAGCGTCCTTTGACAGAGGGAAACATTAGTAAATCGTAGTCTTCCTGAGAGTCCTCTACACAAAACCACATCTTCCATCTATCATGAAAAGAGTAACCACTTTCTCAGAGGCCAACATACTCATCCATCCCAAAACAAGGAAAGTTGAAAGCATATGTTGAAACAAGCTTCAATTGCCAAAATTCAAGTTGCAGGTGCCCATAAAATGAGAGGAAATAAAGTATAGTTTGATGCTAGGACCAAATCCCAAGGATCATGAAAACATAAACATAAACTGCCAACAAAAGACCAGGTAAGCATAATCTTGACAACAACAATGGAATCCTCCACTTCCATATCATATACAACGAGACCAAATGAAGAGCCACTCTAGATGATTTCTCCACCATTGACAAGACCATAAATATTCATACAATCTCATACAGGTGACAATAAAGCATAATTTCCATGCTTGAGGTCTACGAAACATGTCAAGAAAAGTGGACTATCATACTATATCTAGCCATGAGCCATTTAAACTAAAAATAACAACAAAAAATCTAAATTATACCATCCATAAACCTGATTATAGGAAATTATAATAATATTTTGTACATGATCAACAGGAGGATTAGTAAGGTCCCTGGAGGCATAGTCACTAACCAGAAAACCTTTAACGCAATCCAATTAGGGGTCCACACTATTGAAATAGTACCATAGGTTGCGAAGAATCCTTTTGACATCTTCAAGGGGAGAAAATAGATTATAGGTCTCAATTTTTTTATCTTGAAGTACTATGTGAAACAAATTAGCCATTTTTTGGTGTAAGGCCCACGAGTTGTGATAGAAAAGTTGTTTCTTCCGAGGTTCTCCAGGGTCTCAATTCATTTCAAATCCTCACCCATCACCTTTAAATCTGAGGGATAAGGGAGACCCTTAACCTGTTTAATTTCCAACAATAAAATCTCTTTTCGAGCTTCCAAAGGAATGACATCGAATAAGGTGGCCATTAAGTCAAGAACAATCCATAAGAGAAATAAAGATCGATATTGGTTAGAAGCGATTCCATTTAATGATAACTACAAACCCCTATCCATTAAATCGATGTGTATAATATAGTGGTGGCTAGGGGATAATTTCATCCATATATCTCTACATATGTATTACGACATCATTTTTGCTATGGATCAAAGTCTTGAGCATCGATTCTTAAAGGAGGGTTGGGTTGTCAAAAGAAAATGAAAGATTAGAGACCCCAAGGATGTATACCCTAATATAAAACATTCTTTTAAGTTCAATGCTTCAAAGCATGAGACTTTAACTAAGGATTGATGGGGAATTTAACAGCCTTTATAAATGTTTCAAATAGAATAGGTAGATATGAATGCCATACCTCTTATAATTGAGCGGTGTCTAGTGTGTTGAAGGTCCTTATAAGATTCCCCTTTGTACTAGCAGTCGCAAGGAGGCTACCATCAAGGTGAGCACAAAAGGTTTTATCAAACATGTCCATAAGGTTTTATCTTGGTGAGAAACCCAATGAACGATATGGTTATAGTAGTTCCAAGAACTTTATGAAGGGTGGTGGTGATGAAAAATCGCATCGATTCTTATGTGGATTCATTTTGAGGGTAAAAGGGCTTGCAGTGCTAGTTTATAAGTTGATAAAGTTCCTAACCACATTGTAAGGGAAGCTTCTCTAATGGTGCATGAAGTTCATATAGATTTATCCCTAGGGTGTAGCTAAGGCCTTGGACGAATTAAAGGTGATATTTATATGTAAGTTCTAGAAGCTAAACATTGAACAACAAAAGATCCCTAAGCTAAAGGAAATTAAGAAAATGGTTGGAGAAACTTCTTAGGAGTACAATGAAATATTAAAAAAATTGATCAACAAACTCCCTTATATTAGCCATGAAACTCAATTCAAAGGATGTTCCATTCAAAGCTTGTTGCTCTTTAATAGTGTACCATTAATGCAATAGTAGTGGGTGACATAGAGGAATGCCTTATCTTAGGCCATGAGGATAGAATATTGTAGGGTGAACATCCATTTTACTAAAAAAAATCATGCTTGGTAGGATCTAAGAAAGAATTATGTAAGGAGTTCAATCTAGGTAAAGGACATTGGTATTACTATTGTTAAATGAGGTGGCCTACAAGGATACATTGGTAGCTATTGATGCAAGAACATAATTTCAACAATTTATTTCAAAAATTTTAATTGTCCTCAAGAAGATCTTAGAGATTTCTAGAAGAGGAAGTTGGTTTCCTTATTGCCCTATAATTCTGTAGAATTTCTAATTACATCTTTAGGATAGAAAATTGTAGTATTTTAGGTAGAATTTAAGATGTTGTTTGATTTTCAAGGCCTCCTAGTCATTAGGGATGTTCAGCCTTAGGATTAGGATTTCTTTTGGCATCCTATGTATTTTTCAAATTCCAATACACCAAGGCAAATACGTGGAGGATATTTGGGGGAAATGTGATTGTATATAAAATGTAGATCATATTTGGGGATCTTGTAGCTCTTTTCCATGGACCCTAATAGTGCTTGGAGGTTGTATTTGGAGGGGTTAGCAGGAAAAAGTGTTATATGCCCAAGAATATTAGAGTTGGAGCACCTATGGTTCGGGAGAAAGGATAAGGGGTTATAGGAGTTAAGGGGTTTAAGGGATTAGGAGTAAGTGGCTAAGGGTAAAGGGTAAAGGGTTGGGGCTTAGGGGGTTTAGGGGTTGGGGGGTTGAGGTCTACGGGGTTTAATGATTAGAGGTTAATGGCTTAGTGGTTAAGGGTTTTAGGGGTTAACGATTAGCCATCTAGGGCTTACAGATCAAGGGATTTAGCGGTTAAGTGCGTAAGGGTTATGCTATTTAGGTGTCAACGGGTTAAGGGGTTAGGGGTTAAGGGTGAAGTTTTAAGAGGATATGGGATTATGGTTTATGGGGTTCAAGGATTCCAAGTTAGGGGTTAGGTGTTAAGGGGTTAGTGGCTTGGGGTTTAAGGGATCAAGGGGTTAATTTGTTATGATTTATGAGTGTAGGGGTTAAGGGATTGTGGCTTTGGGGTTAAAGGGATATGGAATTTAGTGGTTATGGGTTAATTTTTTATGGGTTGTGATAATGTGGCCCCTAATCCCCTTATCAAAACTATTGGGGGTTCCCCTATCAATTGCTCTCAGTGCCTTACATATAGGTCCCCTAGCCCTTGTGGCATAAGGCTCCTTCTCATTCTCTAATGTTAGGATTATAGATCTCAATAAACCATGCACTAACCTCTCACTTCTACCCATCCATGATACCCTTATGTCCCCTTGCCTTGTTCAATACACCAAAAGATCCCCCTCCCACAAAATTCATGAGAATTGAACATTTGGAGGCGATCATTTAACAACATCTTCTAAAAGTTTTATTCTATTGACTTTTTTTGGGGGGGCTGAGGGTTGTCTATCAATGCCTCCAAAATTTACATTGTCATGACCTTTTAGGGTGATTCAGGGATTCTAAGTTGAGAACAAAAAATACCATGAATATACAAAGAATCCAATGAGTTGAAGAGCTAAAAAACATCCCACCCATAATGAACCTTTTCATCCAAAGTTTATTCCATGTTGGGCCACAACAAAACCTTTCGATAGACATTTCATGTAGCCTACTACTACAAAGGAAATTCAAACAACAAATTTTTGTTCCACTTCTAATTTTACCGAAAATTACCTCATATTTAAAGGTATCACCATATCTTATACCAAACAAAATTCAAAAAATAGATATCCTTTAGAGAAATAGGATCATAAAAAAAAATGAACCATGCATATTAATGAACCATATTTTATTTATTAATATTAGGATGAACCTATTTTATTATAGGAAAGAGAGAAAATTTCATAGATATTGATGATTCCTTATGCATTACCTGCATTCTAATGAGTTAACAAAAATGGCACTGGGAGAGTGACGATATTCTATTTTTGGCAAAGATATTTTATCTCTTCCTCTGACACACAAATTTTTCTTGTATGTTGCAGAAAAATGGAAATCCCCAATGGATACCATTGCCTTCACAACTACTCCATTATACTGGTATCTTGGGCATACAATCAAACTCTTTTATGCTAGATCTATTAGATTTCATTTCATTGAGCTATAGTGATAGGTTAGAGCTATGCATAACTCACTAAAGGTGTATCAATAGGCTATTAGTATATTGCATATAGAATTGGACTCTTTTTATTTGTAACTTAGCGAAATGGAAAATATGTGGAGACAATCTCCATCCTTCTTCTTCTTACCTTGCAAGACTCTTTGTTCTCCATTGTCATCCAAACACTCAATAACTTTGTCATAGCAGTCCACTTTGGTCCCATGGAGATACAACCAGTCCATACCCAAAAGCATGTTATATGAACTCAATTACAATACATTCAAATGTGTTGATGTAGACATACCATTCAACTCAAATCCATAAGCTCTTAGCCAATGATGAACTCACTTCTTTGTACTTGTATCCAAATGCACTAACCAAGACTCTACATGTGCTTCTTTATTCAAAAAACACTTATCCACCAGGTGAGGATTAACATAAATGTAGCTAGATCCTGGGCCAATCAAAATAGAAACAACTTTATCACAAAGCTTACCGTCCATCTTGATAATAGACACATGGTTATCTGCATGCCGGTTATCCAATGCTGCATAGATCTGAGGAACACTTGGTCCAACATCCCCCACTGTATGTGCTTCCTGAGCACTGTAAATATGCGGTCTACCACCTTGATGTTTTGTAAAATCTCTCATGTGATGATCTTTGCCACAAGTCCAACATTATATAGGCTTCCAACCTACACCCTTGTTCTGCTCCTCTAACTAAAATCCCTACCCTTTCTTAGATGCATTGAACTTCTTGTGCAGTGTTGCATTCTCTTTGTTACCTGTGTCCTGAGGCCTTACTCACTTCTTATAATATTTCCCTTTATTCCTTGCATTACCTTTCCAGTATGGTTAGTCTCAGATCTACGCTTTGATTGATCATAACAATGCTTTAGCTTCCGGATGGCCTCCTCCAATGATCTAGGCTCATAAAACTCAATCCTGTCTTTGAATGTTATCGACAAACCACTGATGAATCGTTGAATCTTGGCCTTCTCCTCCTTGAGGTAAGGCACATATCTCAACAAATCTAGAAATCCTCTAGTTTACTCCTCATCGATAATAGAGTCCATATTTAGCTCATAAAACTATTTTTCCTTGTCATCATAGTACATCTTCGATAGATACTGCTTCCCGAATAGTCTCTCGAATTCACTCCAAGTCAGCTCCTCCTCATAAATATCTATAATGTTCTTCACATCTTCACACCAAATATCTGATTTACCTTTAAGAATTAATGTAGATACCCCGACCTTCATGTTCTCTGAGTAATTGTGCAATTTGAAGAATTTATTCATTCCAATCAACCATGCTTTTGCATCATGTGATTTCTTCATTTCCCCATCGAATGTAGGTGGATTTTATTTCTTGAACTCATCCTGAAAATATCCCATATCACTCCTCCTATAAGGATTATAACAATGATGACCATGATACCTATCAGAACCAGAACAAGAATAGTACCTGTGTCGACCCCCCTCCTTTCCAGAGTATCGAAGAACCTGACATCCCTGATCGTGTCATCTCTATTTGACCTGTGCCCACTATGGGGTCTACTTCCATGGGCCCCATTAGTCATATCCTCCTGTCCATAGTTGATCCGAAGTGGTCTCTGTATCTGCAATTATGAAAAAATCTTAAGAATTACTGCAATGACTTCTTCTTATTTCTCCTATGCCTACATGATTTTGTCATTATCTACTTTGCAAATCCTTATTTCCTCCTTCAAACTCCCCAATGTGTCTGCTAAGTCAGAATAGTTCCCAACACCATGCTACTCATCTAATTCATAGGGAGAATCTCTGTAGTCTACCATATTATTAGTCATCTTTGATCTCTTCTTCTTGCAAGGTATATTATGTTAGCTAAATAAAATCATAAGAAAACTAGTGTACCTTAGTATATCTCAGAGATGATATCTCATCTGCAAGACTGACCATATTACCACAATACACACACACACACACACACACATAAACATAATCAGATCAAAATATAAACATATTTTCAACCATTATCCATTTATCAATGCATGACTATGTTGACCACATACCATGACTTCATGCACACCGACCATAATCTAGTCAAAGTATGCATAACAACATATAAACACTGATACACATAATCGATGCACGACCGACATAAACACAACAAATACATTCAACAATGACACCATCAACTTTCACATGACAACACCAGTACAATCATGATCAATAACATGCATAAACAAAAAGCACATAGATCACAAGCACAAGGACCTACATGCAACCAACATGTAGATACGACAACACATTCATCCAAGGGGAACAGAAACCAGACATCACCCAAGGAGAACAGAACCATGCTATGATAGAACTCTATAACACCCTCCTCCCACATCTACCCAACTTACAGTCCAACTGGTGAAAACATGTGATGAAAAGTTACTATGATATGGTTCAACTACCTATATATCAGTTAAGGAAGTGGAACCGATGGAACACAACCAACATAACCTTTTGCACTTGCAAAAGAATCCCAGGAGCCATCCAACCCATCCAGTTGACCGGAGCCATCCAACCCATCCAGTTGACTAACCCTTGAGACAAACTGACATTTTTCTGCATCAAAGCCTTAATCTCTCCCTTTACATGGGCATGCATGTGACTTAGAACCTCCAGTTGCTCCCACAGCAAGGAATTCCTACGACTAGGAACTTTTCTAGGTAGTTCTCTACCAACGACTCTGAATTCTGAGCCACTTTTTTAGGGCCAGGACTCAAGCCACTATCCAAAACTCCATTAAACTTCCATAAATGAAAAGTAAAATCAAAATAATGATAAAAATTTAAATACTTGAACAAGGACTTGAGTGGACCCCTACTAGCCATGACAGCCATTTCGTCAAACATGTCATAAATATGCATCTACAGGTTAAAACAACAGACCTGAGCACAAGGGTTTCAAAATTATCTGAGAATCACTAAGAAGCATTGATTCCTCATCACAATAACTGCATTACCATCTGTTAAGCCATATAGTCATTATACATTCAATGATTAACCAAAAATGATGAGAGCCATACATTATCACTGACATAAAACTCAATAGAAATATCAAGGATATAACAACGATATAAGCCAGATATAAAAAAGTATATTTGACCATAAACTACCAAGGAGAAAGAGCTCTTATTGATCATTGCATAGGATGACCAAGTATGGGACTTCCATGAACCACCCGACCATAGGTTAAGCTGAACCAAATATTTCTTTTAACCAGTCACCCCCAAGCCATATTCCAAGCATGAATGTGGGATCTCATAGAAAAAATCAAGAAAAACCAAACCAGGGCTTCCAGAGGCCAAACCACCTCAACCCTCAATTGATGATTCCACCTCATGGTCGAACATCACTAGCTATCACCATATTGGTCTCTACCCAATCTTTCCATGGCTCCAACACGTTTGTTCCAACCAGGGTTTCCAGGACTAGTAACTCAACCCACAATTGTTGTCGGGCTTCCAAAGCATTTGTCCAACCAGGGCTTCTATGACTAGTAACTCAACCCACCAAGTGCTTCCAGAGAATTTGTCCAAACAAGGCTTTTAGGAACTAATAAATAAATCCACAACCAAAGGCACGAGAAAACCAACCAGAAAACAAAAGTAAAACCCACAACACCATGGCTATCCTGGAAATAGCAAGGCTAGGAAAAACCACTTTGAATCCATGCAATCCCCCATGCCAATGAAAAATCATAACCAAATAACCACATGCATATGTCATGCATGCCAACACTAGTAAGAGAACCATACATAAAACTCAGTACCTGCAAGAAAAACCCGTTATAGCTATTAATCTCACTGTCCTCTTGCACTTTACTACTTTTATTTTTCCTTCTTGATCCAAATCCCAAGTATGCCACACTCCTCCAAGAGTGCTCTAGAAAACTCAAAGCATCCAAGAGTATGAGAGCTCCAATACTGAACTAAAAAAAGTTTGGGAAAAAGCTACCAACTGGTCCTCATAAGCCTTTTTATCAATGAGGCCTCTAATTTCTTCATTTTCCCATTATTTTCCTTCATTTTATTCCTCACATGCAACCTGTGACCTTTCACCTTTATTTTCTCCTATTTTCCATTATTTTCATAAAGAAAATGCCAATAAATGCCTCATGCCTTTCCAAAGCCTTTGCCATTTCCTTTGCCAATTTCCGAAACCATTAATAAACGAAAATGAACACCCACTAGGATGTTTTCACCCAACATTGAACTTGGAATATGTGTCCCATGACCAAGGTATTATTTTAACTTTATTAACTTTTACATGGATTTTTGACCAAGGATGTTACAACTTGCTGCTACAGTGGTAGCTTCAACCTTCAATTCTTCATTAAACATGACACTTTCCATAGTTCCACAATCAATCCTTGTTTCGAAAAAGAGACCACAAACTTCATCAACATAATTTTCATCCACTTTGTGGTGATATATCTGAGCATGCATGTGGTCATTAACAATTTCAACTTCACCAAATTCATCATTTGTTGTTGGATTCATGAGAGATGCACATTCAGCCCTACAAACCATTAGTTCATATGAAAAAATTTCTTTGTTATTCTCAAACTTAAATACTTCAAACTCTGATGCAAAGAGGTCATCATAAACTACAATCATACCAACTAGATCACACATGTTATTCACTTATTTATTGAAAGCTTCACCATCATCAAGAAGGACAACTATTGGATTCACCAATTCACTAGTCACTTTTCAGTCACCATCCACATGTGTCTCATCAGAATGGGATTCACCATCATCTTCACCATCCATGTTATAGTGGGGTTCTTGAGAATTTATATGTTCTTACTCTACCTCAATGTAGGGGCTTCAACTTCTCACTGTGTAATATTTTATGTGTCTTCTTCATCCATATGCATGTTTGCATGATGGGTTTCAATTTTATAGTCTTTATGACCATCATCCACATTTGAGTGGGATTATCCAAGCTCTATTTTCCTCCTAGAGTCTTTCTCATTTAATCTTAGAACTACAGTTAACTTTCTATTGATTCTTCAACAGATTGTAACATAATGTGTTTCTTTATGTCACTTTCCTTTATACCAAATTCTACTTCCAGGGTCTTCCATGCTTCCTGGGAAGATGTAGCTTTTGCTACTCTGAACAACAACTTATCATCCAATGTATTTTTTATAATATCCAATACTAAGGTATCACATACTTCATCATATGGGTTATTAGACCGATACTCAATCAACTCTTTACATTGAAGAAAAGTTTTCATTTTGACAGTTCCCAAAAATTAAAATTTTTACTAGTAAATTTTGGAAGTGTTACTGGATTTATCTTGATCCAATCATCCTTGAATTTTTCTACTTCATATAATTGTATTTTAGATGCCTCAAATGTGGAGAGAACCTCTATGAGATCTTCAAAATACTTGGGCTCTTCCTCTCGATTTATTTTCTCGGTTTGCTTCATTCTTACTTTGTGACCCATGGTTGTAGTCTTTCTTTTGTATTCTACCTTCTTTCCTTATTGTGTTAGCCTTCTAGAAATTAACCTCACATACACTTGATTATCTTTAAAAATAAATGCTTTAACCTTAACTTTAACGGTAGCTCCCAAAAAATACTAGCAAGTTTGCAAAGACTTATGGAGGCTCATGGCTACAACTTACGGTGGAGACTCCTTATTTGGTTAGTGGTGGTGGCTATTTCCTCTTGATGTGGTGGTGGATATATAGGCTACTCACCCTAATATATTAGTAGTTGGGTTTATAAATTCTCAACGAGCTCTAGTTTCTACTTATGGACCAATGGATGCAAAAATTTGATTTGTAGACTACTCACAATAGCCAAGGCTCTTAATCGAAGTAGCTCATGACATTCTTAACTTGTTTGGTTCTTTGAAACCTTGCTAAACCTTGTTGAACCTTTAGTTAAACTGAGAGGGGGGGGGGGTGAATCAGTTTAACACATTCCTGATCTTTTAAAACTTTTCATTAAACTTATTTACACCTTCATTTCATATCCAATTTAATGTGTGAGTAATCTAGAATGTAAGCAGCAAGTATTAGTTTAATATAGCAGTAGACTTAATATGAGAGTAGCTGGTATTAAGAAGATGATACATATCAGATCAATACATAAATATCATGCACAGAGACACCAGATATAAGTGGAAACCCATAAAGGGAGAAAACCACATCTTATTATTGTTGTGATGCAAAGGCAAGCTCCAACTCCCTCTCACCATTGTTTTCTGCAGGCACCAACCTACAGGAGGCTCTATCCTCAATTCTGCAAGCTACAACTTGCAAGGAAGCACCAAATCCCTTCAATTTTCTGCAGGCACCAACCTACAGGAGGCTCCAACCTCAGTCAACTACAAATGACAGCTATCAAGTTACAACTTGATAGGGAAGCTCCAACTGTCTCAATTTTTCAAACTGAATGTTTGCTGATTTACCTCAGATATCAGCTCTATTCTGTAGCTTCTCTTTTTGCTCTTCTTTTCTTAATATTCTCTGCTTTACACTTCTATACTTTGCCTTCTCTATATTTGCTCTCTCTTGCCTCTCTTGTGCATATCAATGTGATATTATATATAGAGTTCCTCACATGACTATTTGTATTTCATAAAGAATTTGGAGTGAACAGTCATGACTCTTTGGCTTTTGTCTTCTTATTCCTTTATCCAACTCATTTTTAAAATTACTACAATATGTACAAATTTCCATGCTACAGTGGGATTTTGTCTTTTCCTTAGGATACTTGCCTTTGCATCACAAACAATAAAAAATTAATTACAACATTAACATTCACATTTTTAATTACATATTTCAATTTTACTCAGCTCCTTTTCTGGATTTTGGCTTTACTGGATTTGTCTTTTCCTGCTGCTGTTAAGAGTCTATTCTGCATACTCTTTGTTCACTATCTTCTTCTTATTTTCAATTTTCTGTGCTTGTACACCTGTCAAATTTTTTCCTGTGCAAATTCATGTTCACCGTGATTGTATGTCTGTTGTATACATATATCTGCGTTAAAATATATTTCGACTAGCACTCCTCTCTTTCTATTTTCCCTACTCATCCATCCAAAAACAACATTCTCCTTTTTGTTTTCTCTTTTATTCAGTTCCCCATTTATTGTAGTTATATAATAGCTGTATGTGCATCCGCCCTTTAATCAGCCATAACACAACTCTCGACATTTTCAAAAACTGTGGTCAAACCATAATAAAAAAAATCCAACTCATAATGTTCAATCCGCTGGTTATTAAACCCAAGGTATTATATAGTGAATAAGTTGAACAAATGAAATGCCATCGCATATAACCTTTATAACCTTTATAACAATCCCGATGCGTATTATAATATGTACAAGGTCCGTGGATCCCACAATGCAATCAAACGAACGCATACTCTGTACCTGGCTTATCCTCCGGGCTCTTCTATTAAACCTCGGGCAAGTTTAGAGAGTGACCACCGTTAGATATCAAGCCTTTGGATCAACGGTGTATGTTAATTCCGCTCCACGTCTTTAGTCGAGGTATAACGTGCGAAGGCACACTTTAAACAATGGTTTTGAAATGTCGGTCAGGACATGTGTCATCAATCCTGTGGAATCGCTGCCCATTCCTCTAATACCGCTTTCCGACGAATGGTGGTGCGAAGAAACCACGGTTTCGCTCCAACCCACCGTTACTGTTCACTAGTCTCGGTTCTGCTCCTCTCCTATGCTCCAGGTTTTGCTCAGGGTTTTAATTTAATAGTTCAATACACCATTTTAACGCTAATTCCTTTGCATTAACACTAACTCTGGGCAACATCAAACATGCGCTGGTTCCGTCTTATTCTCATACAGAAGTTTATTATGTGTTTCTTATAAATACTCTGCTACAGGGTCTCACCCATACAGAATCCTCGTAACAAAACACACACCAATATGGCGAACACAGGAATCCAACTTCTCATACATAGACTGTGAGCACTTGCTATTTAACACCGAAATATAGACCTCACATAGACTTTAAACTTCACTCTGTCTATGCATAGTGCATCTGACTATGGTTCCACCTCCAACGCAGAGTTCCACCATTCATAACCCTTGTGGCTATGTTTACAATGCTCATCCCCACAGAGCCTATTCACGGTGGTTCTTATATATGGGTTAGTGAGATTCGGTTTTGTTGACGCAGAGCTCACTACAATCTAGGTATGTACATATTCTTGGAATGACAACGGTTTCTCTGTATTAACAGCTGTGGCTCTGCCTCTGCCGCTTCTGTCACTCTGCCTCTGCCTCTACTGCTGTGATAACGACTTTGTCTCCGTATTTGCTTCTTTACTGTCTTTATTGCCATGATAAAAACTCTGTCTCTGTAGCTATTTTTCTTACGCTCTCTCTTTTATTTCATCTGCTCCTTGACTAATGCTACTCCTTAATTCTCCTTTTGCTACCTCTGCTTCTTTAAATGAACCTGTCTCTACTGCTCGACCCTCTCTACATCTTACTGCTTTGCTGCTTTCTTTGCCTTGTTGCTGCCTCAGGTGTTCCTCCTTTGCCATCTCTTTTTCCATCAATGACAACATTTCCAACAGTCTCCCCCTTTGGCATTGATGGCAAAACCTTTCCTTTTGCTTTTCCTCCCCCTTTGACATCAATGGCAAAGGGTTGCTTTTTGCATTTCCTCTCTCTGAGTTATGTTTAGGCCCTCTTCTGCTGACTTTGTACCATGCTGCTCCATAGTGATGTATAAGACTTGTTGAGAGAACACTTTGAGGATTATCGACTTTGAATATACACTGTAAATTGATACAGTTCTTTCACTTGTATAGAGCTAAAAGTGAGAACAATGATACTTCATAGAATACATTGTATCAGCTTTATCTAGTCAGAGATGTATGATTGGATTCAGCAACTAAAATGCTGATAGGCTTCAAATGATAATCACTACTCGTCTTTTATGTTTCAGATTCTTAATATAATGTTTCAGAACACAATACTGATCCTTTTGCTCTGTAATTGACCTTTTGATGCTTGAATAATGTAGATAACTCTAGGATAATAACTTGGTGTTCTTTTGCCTTTATCCTTTGATCCTGAGGACCTGATTCATGCTTTCCTTGCTGGTTGATCTCCCCCTGAGAATGATATTTTCGTTTTTGTTCTCCCCCTGAGATTGTGCTTTCTCTTTATATCAGAGAGTAGCATCTGCAGATACTACCCCTAGTTTATCTCTCAAATATTGAAATGGTTTTCTAGCAAGAGGTTTGGTAAATATATCAGCTATCTGTTCTTTCGTTGGCACATACTCCAGCTTTACTGTCTTCTGAGCCACTTGTTCTCGGAGGAAATGATACTTGATTGGAATATGTTTAGTTTTTGAGTGAAGTACATGATTTTTAGATATACTTATAGCACTTGTATTATCACATTTGATTGAGATAGGTTCATCAATGCTTACCTTCATGTCTTGAAGAGTTTTCTTCATCAACATGACTTGTGTACAACATGCTGCTGCTGCTATATATTCTGCTTCAGCTGTAGACAGAGAGATGGATGTTTGTTTCTTGCTCAACCATGCCACCAGACTTTCTCCTAGATAGAAAGCACCTCCACTTGTACTTTTCCTGTCATCAACACAACTGGCCCAATCTGCATCTGTGTATGCTGTTAAAGTGAAGCTTTTTCCTTTAGGATACCAAAGTCCATACTGTGTTGTTCCTTGTAGATATCTGAGTATTATTTTTACTGCCAGAAGATGGTTTTGTTTAGGTGCTTCTTGATATCTTGCCACTAGTCCTACTGCTAGCATGATGTCTGGTCTTGATGTTGTCAAATACAACAGGCTTCCTATCAGGGATCTGTAGAGTTTTTGATCTACATCTGCAGTCCCATCCTCAGCACACAGCTTGCATCCCGTGATCATGGGTGTTGTCACAGGTTTGCAGTCCTCCATTTTGAATTTTTTTAGCATTTCTTTTAAGTATTTTTCTTGAGAGATGAAAGTGCCTGTGTTCTTTTGTTGAATTTGCAGTCCCAAGTAGAAACTGAGCTCTCCAATCATAGACATTTCAAACTCTATTTTCAT